>OOIL02000283.1:327171-342949 GCA_900332095.2 Cuscuta campestris | reverse complement strand
AATCATGTACTTGTGGCAGTCGTTTTGGTAAGTTTGTTGAGATTCAGTTTGATAAAAGGGGAAGAATCTCAGGTGCTGCTATCAGAACATATCTTTTGGAAAGATCTCGTGTGTGCCAGGTGTCTGACCCTGAAAGAAACTATCATTGTTTCTATATGCTTTGTGCGGCACCACCAGAGGTAATTTCTTTATCTTGAAAATTTATGAAGATCTGCATTTGGATTAGGGACTCCCCCCCATTTGCTTCCGAGTTATTGGTTTATATTCTTGTTGATTGAGATTCTTCAATTCAGTTTCTGCTGATCTTTTTACTCTGTTGTTTCTTCCATTTTTGATTGGCTTATCTAAGAGTGCAATTTTTTTGTTTCATAAATGGGTTGAACTGATGAGGTGCCTTGCTGCCATCAAAGTGTTGGGAACTTTTGATTTTAACCTAGTAACGGGTAACCCGGAATGTTCAAGTGGTATATTGAAATACTCTGTATGCTGTTAATTTTAATGTTCTTTGTAATTACAACAACAATAACAAAACCAATGTAGTCCTGCACGTGGGTTTGGGGAGGTTAAGATGTGCATACCTTACCTCTACCCATGAAGGAAAATACACTGTTTCCTATAGACCCTAAGCTCAAAAAGGACAACGTAATACCAAAATAAGGAAAATAATATAAGGTAGAAACATAAAGAGATTCACTACAAGTGAGGCATCATATATTTTGTACCATTATTTACAAATAAGTGTTTTTAGCATTGAATTTGTTGTTTCGAAGGACGCACTTTTTATCGATTTTACAACTAGTAAAATATTACCTTCGTTCCAAAGTGAAGTTCCCATTGCGGTCTACGATGTTTAACTAAAGTTATTTTCAATGAAATTTATTTGAAAATTGGCGTGGAATTCAAAAATAAAATTTATAGCTTTCAAACAAATAAAATTTATTTATTTGAAAACTACATCAAAGATTCTATTAAACAAGAAGGGGAACATGATATATAATTTTATCTATTGAGTAAAAGAGGCAATGGAAGTGGAAAAAGTTGACCATGTGAATAGTGAAGGGGAACTTCATTTTGGGACGGAGGGAGTAATAAATTTGAGTCCTTGTTCAATGTTCACTTGCCTAACTGCCCCGTAAAATCTTTTTCTACAGCCAGGTGTGTCATATGATTTAAATTCTGACCAATAATTGTCCTCCAAGATGTTAGATTGTTTATGTCAACTCTTCAACTTGTTTTTCCTAAAAGTGATTATATTCATGATCCCCAGTTATTAATCATCAACTTTAGCGTATCACACTTATTACCATAAGTTCTACTCCTGTTTCATTCATTCATACTTTATTCCTTTTCAAATAATTGTTATTAGGATGTTGAAAAATACAAATTGGGGAATCCTAGGAAATTTCATTATCTAAACCAGTCAAAATTTTTTGAATTGGATGATGTGGATGAATCTAAAGAATATGTCGCCACCAGGCGAGCCATGGATGTTGTAGGGATCAGTTCTGACGTGCAGGTATTAGAATCAAAACACTATTATTTATGTAAGGATGGCCTGGTGAAGATGCTATTAATAAATCCATTGGCAGGATGCCATTTTTAGAGTTGTGGCTGCAATACTTCACTTGGGCAACATTGAATTTGTGAAGGGAAGTGAGCCTGATTCTGCAGAACCTAAGGATGATCAGTCTCGCTTCCATCTTAAAACTGTGGCTGAACTTTTCATGTGAGTTTCTCTGTACATGTTTCTCAACATATTCTGTTTACAAGCACACAAAGGTCATCATTTGTTATGTTTTGCTTAGGTGTGATGAGAAGTCATTAGAGGATTCTTTATGTAAGCGTATCATTGTAACTCGTGATGAGAAGATAACAAAATGTCTGGATCCCCGAGCTGCTTCTATCAGTAGAGATGCTTTGGCAAAAACTGTCTACTCTAAACTGTTTGATTGGTTAGTTGCCAAAATTGCTAGGTTTTGCAGTCCTTGTCAGTATCAGATGTAGCACATTTTTACATATTTTCTTATTCAGGCTTGTTGAAAAGATTAATAAATCTATTGGCCAAGATCCCGATTCTCAGTTGTTGATCGGGGTTCTTGATATTTATGGATTTGAGAGTTTCAAGACAAACAGGTGCTTAGTTGGTATGCTTTTAATTTATTTTCATCATACATAGAGGTTCATTTCTTGCAGAGCGTGTATTAAAGTTCTGTTAAAATACATTGCCATGAAACTAGTACTCCAGTTGTTTAGTTTCTTCTTTTCTGATAGGTTTATGTTATGATCTTGGATCGTTTCTCTTAGTTTCATGAGCTACTAGATAGTTTCACAGAGAACGAAACTAACAATGAGGGAATTTTTAAAGAAAATAAAATTCAATAAAGTTTAATTAATCAAGCCATAACCCAAAGTTCAATGCTAGCACGGTTTGTGCTATTAATTCTCCTTTCTTTTTCATTATAAAGGTTTGGTAAACAAGCCTTGCCAGTCAATATTTTTTGCAAGTGCAGTTTTAAATACTCCTGAGGGGTTTTATTTTCTGCAAATGAAAGTAATCTCTTTCATGCAGTTTCGAACAGTTTTGCATTAATTTGACCAATGAAAAGTTACAGCAACATTTCAACCAGGTATGTACCTGACATATATTTGACTATCATAGCAGTACTTTCATACATAGAATCCTTTTATCGTAAAAAAATTTGATGAAATCTTAAATAGTAATCTGATATTGGGTTTGTTATTTTCTTTTGCAGCATGTCTTCAAAATGGAGCAAGAAGAGTACACCAGAGAAGAAATTGATTGGAGTTATATAGAGTTTGTTGATAACCAAGATATTCTTGATCTTATAGAAAAGGCAAGTGTACTCATTTAATCATGAACTCAAGCTAGATTTTAATTCTACTAAAATGTGTGTAGGCCTGTAAGTTTGCTGCTGACATTTTGCCTCTTTATATATAACCATGCACGTGGGATTCAACCAAGTTGTTGTTGTTGTTGCTGTTGTATATATAACCATGCAACAAAGTTAGTCTACTCGCTAAGGTTCACGCAGAAACGTTGCAACTGATGTTTCTGTTAGCCATTGAATTATGCCACCCCTTGCCTTGCATCCATGAGTCCAAGGCGCTCCCCTTCCTCTCCTATCCTGCACCTCTACTTGGCGATAGAGTGTCGCGGTGTCGCCTCAGTGCCTGGTGTGTCTCTATCATGAGCCTTAGGTCCATATAATATCATGTGAGCCATCTCATATAATTAAGTTAATGAAAAAAGAAAATTTAAGTCTAGGCCCAAACCCATTGTGATTTTTCTTATGTGTGAAGGTATGCCTTTTTAGGTATATCAAGGGTGTACCTAAGAATTTTTCCCACTCTAAGGTACCTCAGGCATGAGAGGCGCTTGTCTCTCACCACTATGTTGTAAATAAGTTCTCTTAGCAAAGCAATGAGATTCATGACTTTACTAGGTTAGATGCTTAGAGAGTAAATACTTGACACTTCAGGGCTCAAATCTTGCTTTGCCTAATAATTCATCAACCCATGAAAGAGAACCCCTTTCTTTCAAGTATGCAGAATTGCAGATAAAATAAAGGGATAACCAAGATACACGAGAACGGATATATAATGCTCTTTTCACTATATGCTTGTGTATTAATTCTTACGATGTTCTTTTATTTATTTAGGAAGAAGCATTTCATTTAGTTAGCAGTATTGTCATTTTAGTTGAGTTGAAGGAGGAAGAAAATGGGTCATAACGCCCAACATTTCAGCAAATATATTCTTCGCCAATCTAGAAGGTGATTGTCCACGCACTTTGAAAGAACTCAAGATAAGTAGAGAGAAGTAATGAAAGAAAATTGCATTTGTATTATGAAATCAGGATCATATTCCATAAAATAATGAAGACGAAGGAAAACCTTTATCAGAATATTTTCAGAATGAGCCTCAATATCTATTGAAGCAAAGTAAATATCAATCCTTAAAATTTAGACCCACTAACACTTTACTTAGTAACTGTTTCTGGAGCATAGGCCACTTACAAATTACTTATTACTTAGTACCTGAAAATCTTTACAATAAACAATTGACCCAGTAAACAAATGGCCCTAACAGAGTCTACTAAATAGTTCGTAAAATATACTTAAACAAAATACTCCGTAAATATTAATAACATAAAATCAAAATAATTCTCTCATCGTGACTCTGCATATTTGGTATACTTCCGAGTAGGGGCAAGGTCTGCGTACACACAACCTCCCCAGACCCTACTGTAGTGGGATCTAACTGGGTTGTTGTTGTTTTTTTTTTCACACTTGTTTTCCTCAGCATCTGTCTACCACTACCCCACGTCGCTCGCAACACTTAAAACCATGCATCAGCATCTTGCCCGAAGATTCCTCCATAAGTCTACATGTCTACTCTAATGCTGATCTTTTTGTACAAGGCTTATGTTTGAATTCTCTAATTTTGAATCCTCCATTTGTCTCTCTCTTCACGTCTACACTAGCACTGATCTTTCTTTACAAATCTTATGTTTGAATTCTCTCATATGTGCATTTGAAAAACATGTAAGTAAAATGGAGGAAAATTCCTATGTAATAAATAAGAGGAAACCAATATGAAAAGAAAAATATCCTTGGGGGAGACCTGAATAAGTATTATTTTGAATATGCTTCCTTGACGTCTTATTTGGTCTTTCAATTTTTGTATATTGTCATCTGTACTACTCATGCAATTCTTTTCATCAGTTTTTTCTCTTTGTGCATGCACTTATTATTCTCTCTTACCCTTAATTGAAAATCAATGTTATTATTATTATTATAGAAACCTGGTGGAATTATTGCTCTGCTCGATGAGGCCTGGTAATATATGTTCAAATTATAGAATTCTCCTTCCATTTCTTATTCAGGTTGTCTACTAGTTTTGCTTGAAGCTTACAAGCCTTGCTTACTCCTTGTAGCATGTTCCCCCAAGGTCAACACATGAGACCTTTGCTGAAAAGCTTTACCAGACCTTCAGAGACAACAAACGCTTCAACAAGCCAAAGCTATCACGGACTGACTTCACTATTGTCCATTATGCTGGTGAGGTATGCATCTCTTATGATGTATTTATTATTGAAACATGTGCTTCTCTTGCTCTAAAAGATTATAACGTTAGCAAGGATACCCTCATTGTTTTTACTTTATCTATCCTCAGTGTGCCTCTTCGTGGGTGGGTGATTTTTCTTGGCGGGCCTAAGACATGAAAACATTTTGTCTAGTGATATTCAACTCTAGGACTATTAACTTGCTTTTTTTGGTATATTAAAGTATGTGTTACACCTGACAAACTGTTAATGAGGATACACATTGGTTTATTTATTTATTGATGGAAGGTTTTGCTTTCTGCATTTTTACAACTAACAATTGTTGTCTCAGGTCACATACCAAACTGAGTTATTCTTGGATAAGAACAAAGACTATGTCATTGCAGAACACCAAGAACTTCTCAGTTCTTCAGGGTGCTCTTTTATCTCAGGCTTGTTCTTACAACAACATGAAGAATCTTCTAAATCATCAAAGTTTTCCTCTATTGGCACTAGATTTAAGGTATGCTTTCACCTTTCTCATTTACAAGTACTAGATTATGCAATTTATTCATTTAATCCAGTTCTTAAAATATACTAGTTTGGCCTGTTCTATTGTTCACCTAAACAAATTTCAACTTCCTTTCATAACTTCATAAATTGATTTAATAATTTTAAGTTACCAACAAATAAGAAAGTAAGAATAATGTGTTTTCATGCTTGACACAAGGTGAAAATACTTCAAAGAGTTTGAGAACGAATCAGTTCATCTTTGATATGTACCGAGCCCCATCTATATCAAAAAACAATGATGTCATCTTGGTGTATAAAATAAATACACCAAGCTTGCTGCAAATGTATTTTATTTTTGGGCCTCTAAGTTATTTTGCTGAGATTTATGAAAGCTGATTATCTGTGATGACAGAGCTAATAAATAGTGGAAGCATGGTGATAACTAAGAAAAATGCATGGTGTCACAATTAAGATTGGAATGCACACCTTTTCATAGACACTAGCAAACTATCATAAATTCATAAGTGTCCCTTTATTCATGGACAAGTCAATTTTTGTGGAACCAAATACATTGTAAGGGAAGCGGTGGGCTCATCTTTTGGAGCCACATTAAGAGTTGGACGATGACAACAATGATAAACTGGTAAAGACAATCACATGTAGGGGGATGGTTTACGGATTGTTTCTTTGGTGATTTCCGGAGAACCAATAGGTTGAGAAGATATAATTTCGAGATTAGGACTAAATTCCGAGGATGTGAATGTGGAGGTGTGTGATAACATTAGGACTACATTTTTACAGCTCTTTAATATCACTCTCCATGCCTATCTTTATAAAAGATGTAATGACCTTGTATATTATACAGCAACAACTGCAATCATTGCTTGAAACACTTAGTGCCACAGAGCCTCATTACATCCGTTGTGTAAAGCCAAATAATCTTCTTAAACCAGCCATCTTTGAGAATCAAAATGTACTTCAGCAACTTCGATGTGGGGTATGCTTCTTTAATTTGCTCTAATGTAAAATGATGTTTACGTTTTGCAACTTGCTCAAAAGGAAGTTATGTTGTTCTAGGGGGTTATGGAGGCAATTAGGATTAGCTGTGCTGGATTNTACGGCTCTTTCATATCACTCTCCATGCCTATCTTTATAAAAGATGTAATGACCTTGTATATTATACAGCAACAACTGCAATCATTGCTTGAAACACTTAGTGCCACAGAGCCTCATTACATCCGTTGTGTAAAGCCAAATAATCTTCTTAAACCAGCCATCTTTGAGAATCAAAATGTACTTCAGCAACTTCGATGTGGGGTATGCTTCTTTAATTTGCTTTAATGTAAAATGATGTTTACATTTTGCAACTTGCTCAAAAGGATGTTATGTTGTTCTAGGGAGTTATGGAGGCAATTAGGATTAGCTGTGCTGGATTTCCCACTCGGAGACAATTTGATGAATTCATTAAACGTTTTTCTGTCCTTTGTCCTGAAGTTCAAAGTAGCAGGTATTTGTGTTAACAACTGTTGAATGAGTTGAGATTTAAATGCTTCAAGGCTTATACCTTATTAAGATTTACTTCTATTTCCACCATCACATATTTTTTTCTTTTCCTAAATATTTAGATATGATGAGGTCATTGCTTCCAAGAAAATTTTAGAGAAGGTTGGCCTCAAAGGTTATCAGGTAATTTGTATTTTTTAAGTAGCTACTCCACTTCCCCCCCTGTGAACAGTATCATTGTGGTTGCCTTTTCCTCTTGGGCACATCTCCAGTGGTTGTTCAGACCATTCGACACCACCAATATAATCAAGCTGCGGCAATTTAAAAGATTTACATCCCAATATCCTTTTTCATAGCAGATCTTGGCCCAAACCTTGCACCAGTGTCACCGTCTCTCATAGACGAACTCATCAGTACTTCTCATATCCTTTTCCAACATTTAACTGTTGATCGTTGACTGGCATAGTGGGATTGGCCTGATTTTTCTAGGATTTTTATTCGGCGTTTCCAGTACTACAGGTATACAGTGAAGGCTTCTCATACATTTTAATGGTTGTTCCAAGTTCCCCCTTTTCTTCAAGGAGTGTGTTATGTTATCATTCTCCTTCACTAAGCCTTTTCTTTTAGTGTTAGAGTGTGCTGTTGTGCTCTTCGTAGGCTCTTTGTTTTCGGTTGGCCCTTGGCATTTTCATCTTCATCCCTAAGGGTCATCCACTCCTATATATAGTTGCTTGTTCCGAAGCCTTCTCGGTACTGTTATAGTGTTATCTTCTCTTATACTTATGGTTGGTAATTTTATGTTAGGTCATTGTTTGTATTACTTCAAGCTTTAGGATTTAGATGCTCAAGCTTGAGGGGGGGGGGGTCGTGGGGTTTGGTCCGTAGGAAACCATATATGGTAACCATAGTGTGCCACTATAAAGCCCATCTTTACTCGTATATTAGGATGTGTATCTTTCTCTTGTTGTATTGATTATATTCCATTACATTTCTTATATATTTAATAGATTGTGTTAACTCCTATATTTACTCTTAAAGAAAAATTACTCTTTGGAGTATTGTGTAAAACAATTAACAAAATAAAGACAAACAACTCTAGTAACTGGTGGATTGTTTGGGCAGCAACACTGTAATGTATATTAGAACACAAAGCTTGCTGCAAGTTCTGTTAATTTCTTCGTGCAGATTGGCAAAACCAAAGTGTTTCTTAGAGCTGGTCAGATGGCTGAATTAGATGCACAGCGTAATGAGGTCCTAGGAAGATCTGCATGTACTATACAGAGGAAAGTGCGCTCATTTTTTGCCCGAAAATCTTTTCTTTTGTTACAAGATTCGGCAATTAGAATCCAATCTATATGCAGAGGTCTGGCTGACCTATATCTCAATATTGATTTACTAGTGATAACTAAATTAGTCTAGAAGTTCTTTTAACCTGATCATTATCTGAACACAGGTCAGCTTGCACGCGACTTCTATGAATGGAAGAGGAGAGATATGGCTTCTTTGATGATTGGAAAATTTGGACGNCGAAAATCTTTTCTTTTGTTACAAGATTCGGCAATTAGAATCCAATCTATATGCAGAGGTCTGGCTGACCTATATCTCAATATTGATTTACTAGTGATAACTAAATTAGTCTAGAAGTTCTTTTAACCTGATCATTATCTGAACACAGGTCAGCTTGCACGCGACTTCTATGAATGGAAGAGGAGAGATATGGCTTCTTTGATGATTGGAAAATTTGGACGTATGTTCCTCGCAAAGAAAACTTACAAGTTGCTTTGCATTTCTGTTATTTCCATCCAGACAGGACTACAAGGGATGGCGGCTTGTAATGAGCTTAGTTATAGAAGAAAAGAAAAAGCAGCCATCACTATCCAGGTAAAAGGGTTCTAGAAATTTTTGTTTTGTATTTGTTACATGAAGTTACCAAGCACTACCTCTGTCTCAAAAAAGTGTTCACTTTGACCAAGGTACACCTTTAAAGTCTTATAAGGTAGAACTCATATTACTAATTAATCCTGTCGAATTGTTTATTATGATTGTCTAGGTTTCATGTACTGATTGTCTAGGTTCCATGTACTATTTGTCTGAGTTTCCATGTACTGATATTTCCAATACTGGCTGTCCAGGTTCCAATGTACTGATAGTATATGTTTTTTCTATTGATAGCTCCTATTCACCTCAGTTGTCTTTCCAAAAGTTTTGATACATCTCAGTTAGGTGAAGAAACTCCTTCCTTTCAACATGTTATGGGAGCCTCTTTTTGGGGCCTCATTTATTTCTCACTTTATGAGAATGAACAATGGGAACAATGCCGAAAGTGAAACTGTTCCTTTCTTTCATGTTTTTTGAATTAAAGTAGTATATTACTTCTCTCACAAAATAATGAAAATATATTGGTTATGTACATGCAGATTTGGTAGAGTTTTCTCTACAGGAGTATAGGTATCAGTTACACCAAGTTTCCATCTTTGTGTAGACTTATTTAGTCTAATCTCAGCATTGATTTCAGAGTCATTTTTGTGGATTCGTGGCTCGCATTCATTACAAGAGAATGAAGAAAGCAGCGGTTACCACCCAGTGTGCATGGAGGGTAAGAGTTGCTCGCAGAGAACTGCGCAAACTTAAAATGGTGAGATCTTGTATTCTCGTTTTCTTTAAAGAAGAAACCCGAGCACATTTGTTTGCAGGAATGCTATTGGAAATTGTTCCCTTAACTTTAACCCAATGGTAACACACAGTAGTTATTCCAGTTTTTAAGTATGGAATGACCGTAGAATCAAGATTTTTGTTTCAATGTTAATGTTGTGACTTGTGAGGATTGCTTTCTCGTCCAACGTATGTTTGCTAGAGCATTGCATTGATAGATCAGACTAAAGCGGTTCCTACATGTCTTTTGCATCGTTGACTTGTGGATGCAATGCTTTAAAAATATGTTGTGAATTATATTTGGGAGGATCAGTTAACGTGACTACTTATCCAAGATGCGAGTGATTGTGTCAAGATAGAGAAGTTAGATGATCATTTTTCCTTTCTCAAATACTTAAATGAACTGTATTAATCTTTGTTTTAAAAAAAAGTTTACTTTCTTAAGTAATTGAATCTATCCTGCATCATGAGTTTCCAAGCAAGGGAATTTAAGCTGCATATACCTATGATTGGGGTAAAATTGCCACACTATCTTTGGAGTTTGGCCATAGAGTGATGAATCTGGAAGTTGATAGGGGATGATATCCTCAAGTTTTAGCCAAGATTATAACTAACATTTAAGGAAATCCATACTTTAATGCATATTCTGGATTTCTGGTTCAAGTATTTGAACTAACACGAACAATTGAGGCAATAAAGCTTTTCCCACTAAAAGTAGAAATCCTTATGAATCTTTTCCTTCTTGATTTGAACTTATGTATGATTGGTGCAAGCCTGAATTTCATCGTGTGTTGAATGCCATGTTTTTGCCTCAGGCTGCAAAAGAAGCAGCTGCTTTGCAAGCCACCAATAGTATTCTGGAAAAGCAAGTTGAAGAACTCTCTTCACAATTGGAGCTAGAAAAGCGCATGAGGGTAAATATGTGTATTTGAAATTTATTTTATTGTATATTTATTTATTTAATTCTCTGGGGGTGTTATCTGGCCACATAAAGTGTGGAGGGGAATTATAGGAAAGTCAACACCATTTTTATATCACATTAAATATTCGTGTCCACTCAAACTGGGCAGTTAATAAGTATTGATCTACTTGCTTCTTTTTGTAATGCCTTCTAATTAATTGAGATAGAGGAGAATTATAATCCTATGCTATGCCCATCGCAATGGAGCTAAAAGAGTCATTCTTACAATGGTTTAGCTTGGGGTAAATAATGGATTAAATCAAAATATCACATTGAACTTCCTTTGCTTCTTACTTTGTATAATGTTTTGGGTAGGAAAGGCATCAAGGGTCTAGCGTAAACAGCCTCTCTGCTTTTTGCAGCCGTAAGGTTGCATACATCTTTGACCCCCCCGACCCCACCCCCAACGTGATTTGGATTATGATGGGGTTGTTGTTGTGCAAATTCTAAGCCATTTGTTCTTCATGGCACAAATGTTGGGCAGTAAAGAACCAGAATATCTGTAAATAGCTGCAATCATGATACGTATGCTATTATATATGCGTAGTTGTGTACAAATTCATAATATTTAATTAAAAAATGGACAAGTGGTGCCACTTGCTAATAGAGGAAACAAACTTTGATAGATTTAGACATGTTTGTCAATGCCTCCAGATGTTAAGGTTAAAACGTGTAACTGTTGTGATTGATTTCACATATCTATGTTGCTAGCCTAACTAGGTTGTGATTAAAGCTTAGTGAGCTTGTTTATTATTGTGGCAACAATTTGGAATATGAGTTGCAAATTGGACTTCTGACAGGCTGGTATAGAGGAAGCCAAGACTGAAGAAATTATGAAGCTACAGTCTGCTTTGGAAGAAATTAAACTTCAGCTTCAAGAGACCAAAGATTTGCTAATGAGAGAGCACGAGAAAGTAAAGGAGGCGGCTAGGATAGAAGAAGCACAAACTGAAGAACTTGTGAAGCTACAGTCTACTTTAGAAGAAATCCAATTTCAGTTTAAAGAGGCGAATGAAATGCTCATGAGGGAACGAGAGAAAGCAAATGAAAATGCTGAATTAGTGGAAGCCAAAACTGAAGAGCTTGTAAAGCTACAGTCAGATTTGGAAGAAATGCGACTTCAATTTCAAGAGACTAAAGAGTTGCTCATGAGAGAACAACGGAAAGCAAAAGAGACTGCTGGAATAGGAGAAGCCAAAACTGAAGAGCATGTAAAGCTACAGTCTGATTTGGAAGAAATGCGACTTCAACTTCAAGAGACTAAAGAGTTGCTCATGAGGGAACAACGGAAAGCAAAAGAGACTGCTGAAACAGGAGAATCCAAAACAGAAGAGAATGTAAAGCTACGGTCTGCTTTGGAAGAAATGCGGCTTCAGCTGCGAGAGACTAAAGATTTGCTTGTGAGGGAACAAGATCGCACAAAGGAGACAACTGAGATAGAGGAATCCAAAACTGAAGAACAATTAAAGCTACAGTTTACTTTGGAAGAAACCCGACTTCAGCTTCAAGAGACTAAAGAATTGCTCATGAGGGAACAAGAGAAAGCAAAGGAGATTGAAGACATGGAGCAGGCCAAAACTGAAGAAAATGTGAGACTGCGGGCTGCTTTGGAAGAAATGCGACTTCAGTTTCAAGAGACTAAAGAATTACTCATGAAAGAATGTGAGAAAGGAAAAGATAGCACTGCAGGGGCATTTGTTGTACAGGAGGCTCAGGTCATTGATCATGAAATGGTCAATAATCTCGTCACTGAAAATGAGATACTTAAGGTAAATTGTTGGTGACTTGCTGCTATGTTTTAAATCTTTGGTAGAGAAACTGGCTTTAAGCTCTATTATACAAACTCAAATATATACCACCACGGCATTAAGGTGTATCTACCACGTATTCTGACAATTGTTTCTTCTGTCTAGTTAGTCCCAATTCAAATGTTTGATTCTGGATATCATTTATAGGCTTCAAAAGAAGCCAAAAACAAGGAAAATGCCAGACTACAGTCTGCTCTGGAAGAAATGAACCTTCAGCTCCAAGAGACTAGATCTTTGCTCAGGATTGAACATGAGACTGCAAACAGGACTACCAAGAACAAGTGTTTGGTACAAGATCTCCATGTTATTAATCAAGAAAAAGTCAATGATTTTACTGCTGCAGAGTGGCCTGTGGCGCCCGATGTCCAGGTTATTCAGCAAGTAAAGGTCAATGAGCTCACTTCTGAAAATGAGTTTCCTAAGGCATGTTTTGTGTTTTCATATGTTTTAATTCTTGGATATGTATTTTTTCTCGTAAACTCCTCCATTATACGGACCTGAATAGTTATCTAGAAGACATAAAGTATCTTCCATCACCCACCCTCACGGCCTCACCCCTCCCCCAAGCTTGTTGCGGATTTTCCATTTTCACACATACTTATGGATGCCTCTCATTATGGGCTGTCCAGGATGAAGCCAAAACCCAGGAAAATGTAAAATTACAACCTGCTCTAGAAGGGGTGGAGCTTCAGGTCCAAGAGACTAATCAACTGCTCCTGACGGCGCATACACCCGTGGAAAGGATTGATGACCATGTGTACACTGCACATGAGACACCGAAGATTTCTATGGAGCAGGTGCCTGCTGCACAAGACATCAAGTTCATTGATCATGAAATTGTCAATAAGCTTACGGCTGAAAATTTGCAACTTAAGGTATGTTATGAGTTTATCATGTATGGTATGCCAATATGTTTCAAGATACTGAATGTCTATATTGCTTCTATGTTTTTTTTGTTCTCTCTTTTGACTATGTAAATAATATGCTGGTCCTCTTGAAGGCCTCAGTTAGCTCATTGGAGAAGAAAATCGAAGAAACAGAGAAGAAATACGAGGAAACAACCAAACTTAGTGAGGAGCGGTTGAAGCAAGCCATGGATGCAAAGTCCAAAATGATCGAGTTAAAGACGGACATGCAAAGGTTGGTGAAATGAACTTTTACCATTATGCATCCATGAGACACATATCAGCCTAATTTCAATATTTTCACCTTTTTTATTTTTTATTATACACTTCTTTGAAACCCAAATTTATTTTTGTTTTAAAAATACTTTCATGTATTGCACTTTTCAGCATTAGAACTGCCATATGTTTTGTTCGTTTTTGTGCATTCGGAATTGTTCATGAATGTTTCATGATTATCATATGAGATTGGTATAGCTTGAGCATTGTACATATTTTTGTTGTTACTACTCCATGTTATGTATTTATTGCTGTTTATGTTTGCATCTCATGCCAAGATCAAGGAGAAATTGTCTGATTTAGAAACTGAGGACCATATTCATCAAAAACAGACATTATTGAATTCACAATCTAAAAGAATGTCAGGACGTTTTACTCTAGGCAATCAGGTCATGACACCGCAAACAAAAAAATTCTTGTATTTTGTTTGTTCTTGGTAATTTTTTACTGATCTTTTATTTTATATTGCAGCCTTCAGAGAATGGCCATCAGGTAAGTAAAAGGCATGTAACTTCCCCCTGTGCTCTGTGCCACGGTTTGTGTAGTAGATGCACTATGCTGCTGTTCATTAATGTGTGCTCGTAGTTTATGCAGGACTCACAAGCAGCAAAAACGTTAAAACCATTTGGCACGTTATCATTGAGAAGATCCCAAATTGATAGACAACGAGTAAGCTCACAGTTTAACATGAATTGTCTCTGAGCAGAGACAGGTCTCTTAGCCTTTGTTGGGTTGGAGGGGTTTTGAGGAAAGTAAGGGAGTGTTGTGTCTTTGGTTGGGGAATCGGGGTGGTGGTGAGTTTGGGGGAGTTGAAGACCTATAGACTCCTCCAATCTCATACCTCTCAATTTTTGCTATTTCAGAAGAGTTATATTTTCTTAAATTTTTTTCACCTTTTCGAACCAAAATTTTGTTGTTGTTTTTGTTGTTAAATCAAATTTTTTACACTGTTATTGTTATTCATATTGAATACTTAGTTATTACAAGCTTGCAACACAAATTATGTCAAGTATAATACTTTTTATATATTTATATAAAATAATAAAATTTCCATTGAACCAACCATAACATCTTTTTGAAGTTCTCAATTTTCATCCTTTCCCTTCAAATCAAACACAGGGTAAATTCTTTTTTTAAGAGGAAAGAAATCAGCTTTCAGAATATGAATTAAATGTAAAATTGATGTAAACTGATTTTGTCATTTTATTTTATTTATTCTGTAGGAGAGTGTGGATATTCTTTTCAAATGTATTAAAGAAGATCTCGGTTTCAGCGAAGGAAAACCAGTTGCGGCATTTACAATATACAAATGCCTTATTCACTGGAAATCCTTTGAGGTGGAGAGAACTAATGTATTTGATCGCCTTATTCAGGTTATTGGTTCTGCTATAGAGGTAACTTTCATGTCTAAAATTTATAAGTAATCTGCCTCTGCTAGAATATTACTAGTGCTTGTGAGTTGTGACTTCTATACTCTTTTTCATTGAAATTTAAAATAGGAGTATGCAAAAAGAATGAAGTGTGCTTTTTTTAGATTGTTTTTTTGTGGGTCTAACTCTGCAAGAAATGGCTACTCTTTTCCTTCATTTCTCTTACCATTTTCTTATCCATCACTTCAGCAGAACTTTTTAGTATGTATTTTTTCCTTTTGATAGAAGAATTGAATTATATTTATTTAAACGGAAAGATTAGAAAATTTCATCTACGTTAAAGTGGGGAAACAGGATTCTCAAATAATGAAGTCAAGCATATTGTGCAAAATTTCTTCTGCATTGGGTAATTATCCATCTTTAGAATAGCTCATGGCACATGCAGTGTCATTGCTCTCTCATAAATCTTAGCAGATGCGGATTGATAAACCCTAATCTTTCTGAAGGTCCAATTATTTCTACTCATTGAGCTTTTCTGATACACTTAGGCTGTATTTGAATCCCTTAAATCCTAGGAAAAAGAAACAAAATTACCAATGAATATTGCTTTTTTACTAAGTGTGTGTTAGTATTGTGATTTTGTTGTTATTTTCACATGTTTTGTGGAGTGACTCTGCAGGTAGTGTATGTTCCTATTATTTTTGGGGGTTTGGGGGGGGGGGGGG
>OOIL02000283.1:305559-326293 GCA_900332095.2 Cuscuta campestris | reverse complement strand
GGGGGGGGGGGGGGTTAATCGTGTCTCTCAATTTTAATAGGAGTATATCATTGAATAAAAATCAAGCAAAAAAAATGTTTCAAATAAGGAAAAATTCACAACAATACTCTGAAAAATTTCTGATTTTTCAAGAATACTCTAAAAATCAATTCATTACACCATTACTCCCAAAATTTCTCTCTTTTTACAAAAATACTCCACCCACCACCTTACTTGCACAATAAAATTGTGTAATATCTAAATGGATTTTTAAAGTGATGATTTGAAAAAAAATTAATTTTTTTTGGTTTCTATAAAAAAATTACTTATTCCTCCTCCAACTCAAATATCAATCACGCCCCTCACAAGTAGGGCATGACATTTTTGGTTAGAATTCTAAAGCTGAATGATGGCAAAAACTATAAAGACTTGGAAAAAATTAAAATGAGTTAGAAAAGTTGGAAGTTAACTTTTCAAACGCAAAAGAACAAACTCTTAAAATAGGAGATTGATATCTGAGTTGGCGGAAGAATAAGTAATTTTTTTTTTATAAAAACTGAAAAAAGTGATTTATTTTCCAAGTCATCAGTTTAAAAATTAATGTAGATATTACTGTAAAAATAGAGCAATTGTGGGAGTAATGGTGTAATTAATTGATTTTCGGAGTATTCTTGTAAATCGGAATTTTTGGAGTATTGCTCTAAATTTTTCCTTCAAATAATTAGCAAAAGGAGTTTGAGGAGAACTCAACTACATCTATCTATTCTTTAGTCTGTTATCAAATTTTTGTATAACCCATTGATCACTCATATTATTTGCATGCCATAGCTCGTAACCCACACTTCCACCATAGAAAGCTCCAAACAACTTCACCCTTCAACCTAATGACCACGGACACAATCTCAATCATGGTAGTCAAACTCGCGAGTTGACTCGTACGAGTCTACGAGTCTGAGGATCGCCGGGAGCTTCTCGATCCGGCGCGGCTGCAGAATCGCGTAATCCACTGGGATCGCCAGGATCGGCGATTCGGATCGTAAAAACGCAGGAGCGCATACAATCGCCGATTGTGAGAAGCCCAAATAGCGTCGCTTAGAAATCTTCTCCCAATCGCGTCCGGAATTGCAATTGGAGAGTCGCTTCTGTCGCGACTCCCAGTTTTGATCGGAAACAACGTTTCTTCTTTAATTTATTCCCAAATTAAATCGGAAACCAGCATAATATCAGGCTATCGGCCTTATCTTCTATTTATTTGGGAATCCAGACTTCTCCTGCCAATAGACTTCTAATATCCTTCCTTCGGTTTTTTTTCCTTCTTTCTGCTTTTTTCTTCTCCTGCTTGAACTTGTATTATGTTTTATTAAAATTTAATTTACACTATATATATATATATATATATATATATATATATATATATATATATATATATATATATATATATAGTAGGATCTTACGATCCGAGTCACGATCTTACGATGTTACGATCTTCATTATGCTTATCGATCCTACGTAGAATCTAGAGTTTGACTACCATGATCTCAATCCTCAGGCTCATAAAGATCTGGTTTTAGAATCCATCGTAATGGGTGAACCCTACTGATCCACATTTGACTATTTATACAATCACCTTAATAAGATGTAATCATTTCTCTANATATATATATATATATATATATATATATATATATATATATATATATATATATATAGTAGGATCTTACGATCCGAGTCACGATCTTACGATGTTACGATCTTCATTATGCTTATCGATCCTACGTAGAATCTAGAGTTTGACTACCATGATCTCAATCCTCAGGCTCATAAAGATCTGGTTTTAGAATCCATCGTAATGGGTGAACCCTACTGATCCACATTTGACTATTTATACAATCACCTTAATAAGATGTAATCATTTCTCTAAGAGATAAAATAATATTTGCAATAAATTGGACTCCCAAATCACAGTTCATAGAGATAGCCAAATATGATGCCAGTGCAGTCCTAGCTTGCAACACGAGAACACCATGGCACAAAAAATGATGGCTATGCTCCAGGTGGCAGATTTGTTTCAATATTTTTAAACAGGTGTCAGCGTTGTTTCAAGATGCATATATTTTGGGGAATCTTGATCTTTTATTTGTGTTGCTTTAAACAGTGTTGATCTATCATCAAAAACCTGTACTGAAATATACTGGACCAACCATGTGTGACCTCATTAAGCCATGTTCTTCCAGATTGGGAAAAAAGAACTGTGTATATCCACACAAGCCTTAGCAAAAAATTACTATGAGGTGACATAAGTTTTGTTGTAAAGACTCAAAGGTCCTCCAATTTTTCAAAAATATTCAAAAGCCATTAAATTTAATTGTAAAGGCTTAAAGGGGACAATACGGCGCCTGCATTTTGATAATAATAAAATGCCCAAAATGCCCTTTGATAAAGATATATCAATACTCTTGAGCTCCTCCCTAGCATTCAAAATCCTAAGATTTTTCAAGGATAAGTTTTATGAATTGTGACATTAAACTAATCTTTTATTTTATTGAAATAATAATAATATATGAAAATTCATCTAAATAATTTTTTTAAAGTCTTTGTTGGAAGAAATTGGGAGATTTTAGAAAAACTGGAAATAGTTGAAAGAAATTATAAGGCATTAAAAATGTTGAGAGTTAAAAGTTGAAAGTGAATTGAACAGAGTCATAGTGTCATCTCTTTTTTTTTAGTCGCCATGGCTAGCACAAAATATGTACATATCATCTTAATTCAAGAATTATTATTTTTATGAGCAAACATAAACTTTGTGAGTAGGGTTTTTTTGGTAAAGAGCTGTTCGAGAAGCAGCTTTCAATTGATGATGTTCTTTTTTTTGCTCCATTTTCTCTTTTTTTTTTGTTCTTTGGTGGTTCAGCCATTCATTACTCCTACAAGTGCATTCTACAACCTGGTTTCTTCCCCTTGCAAAAACAGCGAGAAGAACCTTACCTGTGCCTAAGAGCAAAGCAAACTGGAACTATGCTGGCAAACAGCAAAACCCTAGGGAAATTACCTCCTTGCTTCTTCCAATCCGCAGCTTTCTTAGTAGATGGAGACTCATATCTCCTTTTTAAGTACACTATTTTTTGTTGCTAAGGTCATAATGGGAAATATACTAATTTTAAGGAAATCAGATCAATTGTTTTCCGATCATTGAGATGCTAGCACAGAAGACCCCCTCTAAATCTTTACAATCAAATTCAATAGCTTTGGAGTATTTTTGAAAAAGAAGAGGACCTTTAAGTCTTTACAACAAAACTTATGTCACCTTATAGTAATTTTTTGCAAGCCTTAGGGCAAGCTTCTCCTTTTCTTTTTTTGCAAAGCCCAGAACTTGACCGTGAATCTTGAATAGAGAGCGTTTACAATTTACAAACCCCTAAAAATAGAGCATACACAATGTGAATCCTGATCTGCTAAGTTTGTAAACACAAGCATTGTTAGATTGGTTACTTATGAAAACATGAGATGATAACAACCCAACATTAAAACTAACCCACACTAATTAAAAGTAACCCTTGAGTAATACTCCCTCTATTTCATAATATTCGTCCGACATTGAAGTCAGTAGTCAAACATTCTGTTATAATTTGACTATGATTTGTGTAAAAACACATTATGTTAAATGTGAATTGTGAAATTAATATCCTTAAATTTATTTTGAAGTATTGTACTATTTTAGAATATACTGCATTAGTGTATTTATTACATATAATTACACATAATAATGTTCAAACTGTTGTACCAGAGACCATGAAGTTCAATTTGGGATCAGTATTATGAAATGGATGGAGTAATAAAAACACCAAACAGCTATAGTAACTCCAATGTCCAAACAGTTGCATTGATCCCATTCCAAAGCACATAACTTTTTATGCTTAATTAGAACCCATGCATGTTTCCAACTTGAATTCTTCTATTTAATTTGCTTTTTCTCTCATAGGATGAGTCAAACAACAAGTGCATGGCTTATTGGCTGTCAAACACATCCATATTACTATTTCTGCTACAACATACACTACGAGCTAATACAGTTTCCACCCCAAGCAAACCTCCCCAACCAACAACTTTTTTTGGAAGGATGTTCAGCAGGTCATCTCTTTCTTCAGCCAATCTCTCAGTTGGTGGGCTGGATGGAATCCGCCAGGTTGAAGCAAAGTATCCTGCTTTGCTTTTCAAGCAACAGCTCACTGCCTATGTCGAGAAGATTTATGGAATCATCAGAGAGAACCACAAAAAGGAATTGTCTTCATTACTTTCTTCATGTATCCAGGTAACTATTCACATTTTAAAGCTTCTTCAATGTTATTATTAGATTCATTGTGTGCTGACTTCTTTTTCTGTTGCCCTTTAGCAAAGTGAGCCACTCTTCTTACAGCAGTTTACTACAATGAATCTGGAATCAAAGATATATCTGTCTTGTGTGTGTGGTTTGTCTTTAATACATCAAGCCTTATATACCTTCAAATCAAATCCAACTTAAATTTTAATTTTCTATTAAGGTATTAGTAGAGTAGAATTGGGAACCATTCTTTATTTGTTAGATTTATTCAAAAAATAACATATCTTCTACCAACTCTATGTCCGGTTCGAAGAATCTGGAAGGGAAAAGTAAAGAGAATGACAAGGAAAAGATTTTGGAAAAGAAAATTGGAAGGAAAGAAAAGGTGAGGAAAATATACAGTAAAAAAGGAAAAGTCTTTTTCCTTCCATTTTGGTAAGGAAAGGGATAGAAAACTGTAGGTTGGACTTATGACTCTTTCTATGTCTACGTCTCTTCTCCTTTGGTCAACTTGCTCTCTCTCTCTCTCTCACACACACACACACACACACAACCATGTCCTCTTGAGAAAAAAATAATGTCATTGAAAGTAATTTCCTTTTTAATTTGTCTACCAACCAAACAAGATTTGGGTTTCTTTTGTTTTCTTTTTCTTGGCATTGTTTTCTTTTTCTTGGCATTTTACTTTCCCTCATAATTCCCCAAACCAAACAGAGTGTAAAGGAATCTGCATGGTTGATACTCTGTCCCTTTCAATTTAGCTTTGTCTTCACCTCCCTAAATACTTTGAGTGATTGTAGTTTCAAGGTGTACTGTGGCTATAGTCTATAGAGTCTGTTTCATTTAATTTCACGTAGCTTTTATGCATACAATTTTTCTTCAGTTTTGAAACCCTTAGCTTGTCCCCTACTTTGTATTGTAATTTTCTGATGTCTAATTTCTTTCCTCTTATCATATCTAGGCTCCTACAGAATCCAGTGGAAGCTCTCCAGGAAACCCATGGCAAAGCATTGCTGAGAATCTTAATGGGCTTGTCAATATATTGAATGAAAATTATGTATGAAAGCATTCCCACATCATCATGTGATCTACCAATGTCATATAAACAGTCATATAAGAATATAAGTTTGTTTCAGGTACCTCAAATTCTTGTGCAGAATATGACCATCCAAATTTTCTCTTATATCAATGTACAATTATTTAACAGGTATCTTTTCTCATTATCCCATATATACTTTATTTTGGTTCAATACTACACTTTCTGTAACTTAACAGGGTAAGTGATATTGCTCCAGCATCCTCCTTCAAAAAGAATGCTGTACTTTCAACAATGGTGAACATATAAAAGCTGGGTTAGATGAATTAGAACTTTGGTGTAGACATACAAAAGAAGAGGTACTATTGTAATGAATAGGCATAGTGCTATCTATATGTTTAGGTCATGCTATTATATCTTTAAACTTTATTTCAAAATGACAACTCCATGCTTTTTGTTGGTATGGCTTTAATGAAAAGTCTTTGTTGCAGTTTGTAGGTCCCTCTTGGGATGAGCTGAGACATATAAGGGAGGCAGTTGGATTCTTGGTATCTATTCTCTCTCTTTTTTTTCTCAGCAGTTTTTGACTCACTTAATTCATATTTTTAATAAAAATATGTACTTCCCAAAACTTCATAGAAAGTAAAAAGGCAAAGGAAGTTCAATGAGTCACTACGATTTCGTCCATTAGTTGCGTGAATTCGTCCATTGGTAATGGAGGAATATCTTATTTGAAGGACAATTTCTTTACATATATAACACCATTTGATTTCAAAAACCGTGATTAAGGATGAAAGGCAATTAAATAAATAGAAACTTAGGGAGTACTATTCATTTGCAGGTTCTGCATCATAAGGCAAGAATCACCTATGATGATCTTATAACTGACTTGTGCCCTGTAAGCATTTCTGCTTTTTTGTTTCTGTTTGTTTGTGATTGTTCTTGTTTCTTCTTTTTTGTTTTTGTTACCTGAGTGTTTCCATCTTGGGTGAAAGCTTGAGATTATGTCATTATCTGACAGAAAATAGAAACCATAACATGTTCAGAATCTCTCTTTTTTAGAGATAGAACAACATTGTAAAGAAATTGAACAAAGGTTGTTAGGCCTTTTCGCCTACATGCACTCATCTTTGTCTAAAAATACCCCTTCCCAGCTTGTGGGAGGAGACACATTCATTCTGACATAATACAATTTGAGCATTTTCTCTCTAAAGCGTGTTCTCTCTCTCTCTCTCTCTATAACCCCATATGTAGTATCCATCAAATTTGTTAATCATGTTTGGCGTATAATATATCAAAATATTCGTCTTACTTAGTTGAACGTCTATCATTTCGTAACAGCCCAAACTGTTATTAGATCACGTTGATATATAGACCCGAAAATAGCCGTGCGTGACCCTGTTTGGCTTAAATTTTGCAACATTTATTTTTCCGAACATATGACTGAATCTTGACAACTCCTTGTCTCTGGTATTACATGTTTCCAGATTCTGAGCAGTCAACAGCTCTACAGATTATGCATGCTATGCTGGGATGACAGCAACAACACTGAAAGTGTATCAGCAGATGTGAGTTCTCCCTTACATCTTTGCATAAATACAACAAATTCCAACTCCTTTGGTAATCATGCTGTGTGCAGCCCTCTAAAATATGGAGGCCATTTTATAGACCCTTGATATTTCATCAAGAATAACAATGGCTCCGTTTGGCATCAGCGTTAGAGATTAGATTAGCATTAGCGTTTTGAAAAGGCTATCTGAAGGTAACCTTTAGCGTTAGCATTTTCAGAATTAATCCACACCATTAAAATTTTATCCAAAACGCTAATCGAAAAAGCTGTTCCCAAACAAGATCAATGTCTTAAAATGTGACATTTTGATTCAGCACACAGCTAAAAACATCATCAAGAATGACAACGTTTCACATTCGCAAAAGCCCATTTTCTAATTACATTTGTTCATTCTTGTGCTGTGGACAACCCTGCACGTTGCACCAGGTAATTGCCAGCATCAAGGTCCTACTATCAGAAGGGAACTCCGATGATACCGAGAATCACTCCTTTGTTTTGGACGACAATTCAAGGTACAAATCAATTAACAATAGTCATTCCTAGAAAAATGGAACTCTTCTTCCAATCATTCACCTGTTTCTTTACTGTAAAAAAAACCTGTTTCTTTTATAAAATAAAAAAAATCTGTGCAGTATTCCGTTCGCAGTTGAGGAGCTCAGTCGTTCTCTTAGAGACATCAATTTTACTGGTGTAAAACCTGCTGCAGTACTCCTTGAACATCAGGGCTTTGAGTTTTTGCGTGAATAATGCTGGTGCAGCAGATAGACTTGTCACTGGGTTTTCTTTGACATTTTTGATGAAAAGGTTTCATCTTTCATTCATTACCACTTTGTAAATCCACACACTTATAGAGTAGTTTTAGGCTCATAGCATCTCCACATCCATTGTTACATGGTTTTCCCCATGACTGCATCTTTTTCTGTGTTATATATGTTTAGTCGGTATGGAAAGAAGGTTGAATATTTGCCAGAATTCCTTATTATTCATTTGTTTATGTTTTTTATTTGTCTTTTAACTCCAGCATTGCATTTGCATATTAATGTCAACTTACACGCTAAAAATTGCCACATTTATAATCATCATGATACATACATTGATGATGCATTTTCTATATATGTATCTACCCAAAAAAAACTCATTGTGCATAAATAATAATAATAATAATAATAATAGTAATAATAATAATAATAATAATAATAATAGTCTTGGAATTATATATTGAACAGTATAGATTTGTAGTTGGTACCAACTCTCCAAGAATAGATCCCTTGTCCCAAAAAAATGTTACGGAGTATTTCGCTATCTTTTCACCCTTCAGATGTTTGACACATAACACAACAATAAAATAAGATACTCCGTATTTTTGTGCTATGTTACAACATCTAAGTGGTGGAATATGAGAGTCGGACAACGGTTTTTGGGACTGATGAGGGGCTCTTACAGTGATTTTTCCCTGACTGACCGGCTCCATTATCCACGTGGCCGGTGTGTTTTGACTTTTGAGGTCAACCAAGAAAGAAAGACTTCACACATACTACAATCAGACTTCTGCTAGCTTGTCATCGGCGCTGCGAAATCCGGCAATGTCGCCGAGTTGCTCCACCTTCATCGCCAACGCTTCGACCTTCTTCGACATCTCGTTCAACATGAAAACGAAGCTCGACATTCCTAGCTGTTCCGGAGCCGCCACGATGACAGCATGAACGAGGTTGTCTCTGTCTTCTTGCTCCATGAGCTCCAACAAGTTGGGAGGATTACTAATAGTAATAATGCTTGTCGGACACAACTTCAGTTTGTGATTATGATTATGATTATTGGTTGTGGACATTAATCTCATGCCCTTAATGCTCTCTCCCATCTCTCTCAAAACCCACACCAACGTTAAACCCACTCTTTCGCTGTGCTCTTTCACCGTTTCTCGTTGTGTCGGGGTTAATGGCTGCTGATTTTAACAAAAACAATTAGAACTGATTAAAAGCACATTTAACTTCAAAAAATTGTTTTTTTACACTAGTTTTTTCGTGTTTGAGCATAAAGAAAAATTGTTGAAATAAACCCTTTTCTGTCAAATGAGAAAAGATTATTTGGGATGGAGAAAGTATTTTGACTATTTTATTTTAGAGCATATATGTGAACTAATTATAATTTTGGTTACCTATTTAATTTATATATGACTAGATCCATATTAATTAATTAATTACCTGTTGCATGGATCGAATAATGCAAGCTTTGAGTGAAATAACAATGGCAGCAACTTCTCGTAGTGCTTCTCCAATCTCCATATACTTATCCCATGGGTAGGAGAACCCAAATTTCCCATGCCATGGTTCCTACTTTGCAAAATTTGCCTGAATAATAGTAATGATGATGGATTAGGGATTGTCCATACCTAATCCAATATTATTTTAACAGTACAAGTAAGCTCAATTCAGTCTGACCAAATATACAAATCAGATAAACTATTCAAGATGGAGCCAGAAATATGAGACGAAGAAATAATTTGAAGTTATATGTAAATATTGAGTGGGACCCGTGATAAACACTCCCACATGAGACCCATGTGAGTATCACATAGAGGAGGGGCCCGATGTGATATGCTAACTTCCCTTTAAGATGGGAGGTCATTCCCAAGAGAGGGGAGACCATTCTTCTCCTAGGAGACCAATTCCTAGATATTCAAGAGAGATCTCATAATGCTATAATTCTTCTTCCCTTTAAGTTTTAGAGTTCCACTAATGGCTCTAAATTTCTACAAAGATGTATGTGTAAATTCTCTCGAGATTAATAAAGGTTCCTCCCATTGGCATGACACCGCCTAAAAAGGCCCGTGGATTTTCCTCGATTTGGGTTTCCACGTATAAATACTTTCTACCCGTTTTATTTATTTATTTATTAAATTTCGCTATTCGGTGTGGTACTGACCCGATACCAAGTTCGTCGGGTCGACGCCCCGAAAAAACGGTTTTCATCAAATGATGATGATGATGATAATGATAATTAATAATAATAATGATGCACTACGTTATTAATACACCTTCATTCCCATGATATGAGATTCAATGGCATGAGATGATCCGAGGTTCATACGATGCTCCATTTCAAAATTTGATAGTTTCTACCCCCCCCTCCCGATAAACCCTCAACCCCCGGCCCGGCCCGAACATACCCCATCCCCATCAATTACATGCCACAAGATTTAGTTGACTTTGGACTATGTACTTAAGCACTTACCAAAGATTCGTCGTTGGCCTTAGAATACAAGATACGTTTGCAAGCACTGACGTCGGCACTTTCTCCGCTTTTCTTCTCATCCGAAATCGCCATGTACTCGTCCAAACACCCTACATTATATTTAAAAAAAAGTATATTTATTAGTTATATGTAAATTTAATATAATTAATTTTATTTTAATATATAGTCTTGATACATCAAATCATTATAACATCTATTTATTAAAATTATACTTCTTCCGTCACACAAAATTTCTCTAGTTTTGACTTTAATGAGAGAAACAATAGAAATTTGACAAAGGAAAAATGGCGACATTTGAAACAAGTAGAATTTGGAAAATGTAAAAATGGAGAGGGCATAGAAAAAATGGAGTAGGTTAGATTAGATTTATTAGAATATCTTTAAAAGAAAGAAAGAATATATATTCCCTCCGTCCTTCTCATTTGGTTTTTAATGATTTTCAATGCAACACNTTGATACATCAAATCATTATAACATCTATTTATTAAAATTATACTTCTTCCGTCACACAAAATTTCTCTAGTTTTGACTTTAATGAGAGAAACAATAGAAATTTGACAAAGGAAAAATGGCGACATTTGAAACAAGTAGAATTTGGAAAATGTAAAAATGGAGAGGGCATAGAAAAAATGGAGTAGGTTAGATTAGATTTATTAGAATATCTTTAAAAGAAAGAAAGAATATATATTCCCTATGTTTCTTCTCATTTGGCTTTTAATGATTTTCAATGCAAGACTTTGACCATTAATATCTTGTAGGTATTCATAAATTATAAAAATGTGAGACTTTAAAACTACATGCCGAAATAATTCTATCGACATTAAATTTATTTATCTCACAATTCAATATACTTATACCATGGAGAAAAATAGAAAAGAAAGAGATTCAAATAAGTTTACCTTGGAGAGAAGAGGCGATGTGAAGAAAGGTGGAAGAGGTGGAGGAGTGGAGTTGGTCGCTGGCCCATTGGGGGAATAGAAGCAGGCTGGTGAGGACGCAGACCGCAAAGCCCATTCCGATATTGGACAGGCGGTCCCGGGCCAAGAGAATGACCTTGTCGGCCCGCACACCCGACACCACCACCAAGTTGAAAGTCAATATGAAAATCAACGCCCCGTAGTCATATTTTCTCTTTATTCTCGGCATCATTCTTACGTACGTTGCCCCCACACCTAGTGCACCCCCATCCATACATATTAATTCACCATCCCCCCAGATTTGATTACAATTTTTACTATTTTAAAATTACAATAACTTTTATTTATTTATGTATTTTCATTGATCATTTGATAAAATGAAATACTCTTCGTCTCTTGTTTTGTAAAACTTTTTATGCAGTTTTTAAATATGTAGATTTTATTCTTTACTTTTGTCTCAATCTTTAAATAAAATGAATTGAAAAAACTCTGAATTTCCTCTTCGTTTACCTCAATTTCGTATTATGAAATAATTAAAACCCTGTATTTTTTTAAATTATTTTATTCAAAAATTCGTATGAGAATTTAAAAAAAAAAGACTTAATTACATACACAAAACAAGAAGTGACACAAATATTTTTTATCAAATAATTAATAAAAACTACAAATAAAAAAAGTTACCGAGACGTAAGATAAAAAATTGCTCCTGCCGTCGTAAAAAATTGCTCCAATGCAACACTTTGACTATCAAAATTTCTATTTATATAAAAATGTATATTATGAAATTAAAATATTTAAAAACTATGTTTCAAAATAAATTAGTTCTATAAAAATTCAATTTATTTTTTCTGTATCATACGGTCTAAATTTAAAAAGTTTGACAGGAAAGTTAATTTTAGGACAGATGGTCAATTTCGAGACAGAGAGAGTATATATTATTAAGAAATGTTAAAAGTAGTCTATTTTTGTACCTAAAAGAAATAATAAAGGGACTAAATTATTTCAATTTTGAATGCATCTACTAATGTGAAGATTTTTTGTTTAGATAAAATAGAATAGGGAGTAATTAAGAAGAGAAATTTCACAATTAAGAATGGTGGCTGACCTACAATGAAAACGGCAATGGCGACGACAATAGTACCATGTAAGAAGCCTCCCAATTTACGGGCTATAAAGGCCGCCAAACATCCTAATAACCCCCCAAGTATTGTCCCAATCCCTCTGTTTATGCCCTTGCTTATTGTTGCACCTGGAAAAAAAAGTAAAACCCTAATTTTATTATTATTATCATGAATTATTATTCATAAGAAATACTCTCTCTAGTAAAAGAAAAACCTGCGTAAAACTCGAAAACGACGACGACGGTCATGATGGCCCACATGACATTTTGGCCCACTTGATGGAAGAGAGGGTCAAGAACATACAAGAGTGAGACAAGCACCAAGGCCACCCCAACTTTGAAGCTGTGCACCATCTTTCTTCTTCTTCTCTTCTCATACTCACTACTACATTTCCTCATCTTCTTCATCATTTTTGTCAATATTGTGCCCTTCACGGACGAAACGAAAGAAGAAGACCCAGAGAACGTTTCCTCGCGCTGATCATGTTTCCGTTGTTGTTGTTGTTGTTCTATGTCTGGGGCAGTATTTTTGAGACGATCTTCGTCATTTGGGATTGAGACGACGACTGATGAAGATGATGATGATGAGCTCATTTTGTTTTTCTTTATTTCCTTTGGTATTACTCACAATACATATGATATTGATTTCTCTAATATGTCTTTAATACTCATGCATGCATGTATAGGATGAGTATGCATATATGGTGGACATGGTGATTAGGGTTCAAAGTGATTTGAGTATTTATAGACAACATACAAGAAATTACAATGGGTGAGACATGAATACATGCATGATGTGATATACTCCTATGATGGAGGGCCAGATAATGGATTATATTATTAATGTTGTGGTTATATGTGTGTGTGTGAAATTTGTATATATACGCAAAAAACTTAATTAATTAAACAAGGATTAGAATTCGCTAACCTAAGGTCGGCCGCATGGAGTTCGGATCAATTCAAATTTGATTCCACAAAACATTTCTGATTTTGACTTAAGAGATTTAAGGGGAGTGTGTGTGTTTTAGTGTTGACTTTCCAAAAATACACTTGGATGTGATTTATTAAACGTGTGATGCATGCATGTGATAGGTAATTAGGTAGATTAAAAATTAATATGGGTAAAAGTAACTTTGGTCCCATGTATAGAATGGGGCCCCGTTCTGTTCAACTTATTTTTTCTTATTTTTTCTTATTCTTATTAAAATCAGATCAGATCAGACCAGATAAGATCAGATCAGATCGAATCACATCAGATCAGATCAGATCAGATCCAATCAGATCAGATCAGATCCAATCAGATCAGATCAGATCAGATCAGGACTTATTAAAATCAGATCCCATCAAAATTATTATTATTATTATTATTATTATTATTATCATCATCATCATCATCATCATCATCATTATTATTAGTATTGTTCTTAAAAATGAAAAAGAATAAACTTTAGAAATAGGTTAAATAGAAAACTGAGAAAGAAATCCTTAATTATTAGATGTCGGAAAAATTAGTTTTAAAATACATTGACAATGTCAATCTAATTCTACTTTTAAAATATATTTTTATTGCTACTTGTAATTTAAGTTTTTAAACTTTTGATCTTTTATAAGGATGAGATATTTTAATAAAAATACTATCTCTTCTATATATTGATTATCTACATTTAATTACTTTTTATTGTATGTCTAAATTCAATATTTATTCTAATGTATAATTCTAATTTTACAAAAATATAATCATAAAATAAAAAATATTATTACATTATAATATGAATGATTATTCTAATATATTAATTAACTATTTTTATTTTATTAAAAAATAATCATTAAATAAAAAATATTGATTATATTATAATATAAATTATCATTACAATTTTCAAACGTTATTATAAAGTCAAATTAAATTATTGATTTGAAATTTTAAATTAAATCATAATTAATCAGATCAGACCAGATCAGATCAGATCAGATCCAATCAGATCAGATCAGATCCAATCAGATCAGATCCAATCAGATCAGATCAGATCCAATCAGATCAGATCAGATCAGATCCAATCAGATCAGATCAGATCAGATCAGACCAGATCAGATCAGAACTTATTAGAATCAGATCAGATCAGAAAAAATAAGTTGAACGGAACGGAGCCTGAGAACTGAAATTTACTACTACTTTGATCCTTCTCCCATGTATAGACTAAGAACTGAAATTTAGACAATAATAATTGAATACTCATCCTTTCCTAAAATTATCGTTCTAATTTATTACTCCGTATTATAGTGAAAAAATCATATTTAGTCATAATATAAATTTAATATATAATTAGGTTCATTTTAAAAGTAGTTTTGATATATCAAATTTTTATATCATTTTTTATTTATAGTTGTATTTAATATGTGATCCAAGAAGCTACAAATTAAAAATCAAACTATAACAATGATTTTGAGAGGTAGGAAGTATTCAAATAGTATGAAATTAGAAAGCTAACGTCGCCCAAATAGTTTAAGTTGACTAATGACTAGATAGAAAGATTAATTAAGGTTTTGACCATGTGGTAGTACTTTAATTTGTACGTTCTCCGCACATCATTAGAGCTAAAAATTGTACTGTGTCAAATTATAGTTTTATCATGCAACCGTAGGTATATATTGTACATCATTTACTTTGGATTAGTGAATTTACTTTGGATTAGTGAATACTCCCTTGTCGCGATGTATTCATTCAGTTTAACTTTTTCAAATCAAATTGAACAAATTTTAATCATCAATTACTTTTAATTTGTGTTGCATATTGATACAATAATTTAAATATTTAATAGTTCTCAACAATATAAATCTATTGAAATAATTTTCATACAAAAATATTTAACCATTTTTATTTAATTGAGGTTCAAAATTTGTTCAGTTTGACTCGAAAAAGTCAAAGTGAGTGAATGCACTGGGACGGAGATAGTATTTTTATATCAATGAACTGATGAACATATAAGTACTCCTTTTTATTTTATGTAGTATATTAATTGTTCATTATAACTTTTTAGATATATTAAAAAATAATTTAATGTAGACTTATTACATGTTTATATTCTATTTATTTACTTTTCAATGTATTTAAAATGTCATAGTGGATAATTAGTACCGATTATAAAATAGTGTTAGTGCTTCTTTTAAGCCTTGCTTGAAAATTAATTGTACGAAATTTGTGATAGATTTGGTAGCACTGTTTTAATGTCGTAATTAAGTGGACCACGCAGCACAAAGTGTAATAATTATGATAACCACTTAGCTTTGATAAAACATCTTTCAAACTCTTTGCTTGTTATTAACCTGGTGCAGGGGACCGAGTTGACTCATACACAGATGTCCTACATATACCATTGCCCAGACATGTTGGCTTTTAATGTTGTACTGCTCGGATCAGCTTGTCTCTAGTATAAATTTTTGTTACGTTCAATTCCTGACAACGACGATAAATAATGATCACATCTTTTGTATTAGGTTATTGTATATGAACTAGACCTCACTTCAAATCAATTATACTAAAATTATAGTTTCATTTACCTTTGACCCTCCTATATTGTTTTGGCAAATACTGAGAGGTTGGGATTCAACCTTTTTGTGATATAAACTCTTGGACATTCTAAAAAAATTGTTGCGATTTGTGTGCTCCTTGTCTAAGTTCCCTCTCTTTGTCCTTATTGCTCTTTGTGATCGCATTGTTCTTATTTTGTTTGTGCTCCCTGCTTTATTTGGTTGGTTTTATTTTGCTCGAGCGAAAAGTTTCTTTTAGTAGCAATAAGGTCTTCGTACAGATACAATTTAATTACATGTTACAGTATGTAAAATTTTACTGAATTTGTTATTATTGTTGCTATTGCACGACTTAGAAAGTGTTAGAGTGTCATCCCACATCGGAAGTTCAAGAACAAAATAATCGATATATAAGCTCTTGAGTTGAACTGACTAATCGATTGGATTCAATCTTTTAATGTGATTCAACTTAAGTATCTTATTGCCCAATCCAGTTATCCATAAAGAGACAAAGAAAAAAGAGTTAGCAACATTGATTTGGTGGAAGGAGTCTCTAATTTAAAATAGTGCGCGACAAAACATAGACTCCGATAAGGAGGCGACAAAACATAGACTCCGATAAGGAGACTCCAGACAAATGTGAATTGAGCTTTGAGTGAAAATTGGAAGTCAAAGGATTGGAGAGAGGGGAACAAAGTGGAGGACAAATAACCTCATTTTCGGACTACTTGTTCCTCTCTATGTTGGGGGGATTAAAATAAAATATGAGATTTAAATAATAATTTTTAGGAGGAAAAGAAATAGAGGGTGCACACTTTATTTTGAAACGGAAGAAAAAAATTATACTCCCTCCCTCCACTTTGATCTTTTTGAATTTGATTTTAGTAGTCAATAAATTTAGACTTTGTCTAGAAATTATTTAAAAAAAATGCATTAAACTATGATATAAATTTAATAATATCATTAAATTCATTTTGAAATGTTATATTTTTATATTATATACCGTGAGTATCTATTTATATATAAAAATATTGATATTTAAACTTTAAAGTATTGGATTAAAAACTGGAAAAAATCAAATGAGAAAAATCAAAATGTACGGATGAAATAAATTTCATTATGAGATGGATTAAAATACTCTAGCTCTTCGTCTTAATTTATTGTTTCTTTTGACTTTTTGCCCTAAGTCCAAAGATTTTGACCAAATTTTGGATATAAAGTTTATATATATATATATATATATATATATATATATATATAAAATGCTTTAAATGATTTTTGATTTTCTCATTTCATTTATTTTGTTTTTTAAATTTTCAATTTTAAATCTTATTTTTTATTTTTTTAACTTTATTTTTTATTTTTTTTACATACATTATTGAATATCTTTCAAACAATGATTAAGAAAATTAAATTTTCTATCGGGCAAGTCCAAAAGCTACTTCCCTTGGCTTTTCAGATTTTAGTTTTTCAGATCAAACATCCAAGTGAAAAAGCCATTAAACAACAATAGTTTTGGCGATTCGATTAATTAAAAAGCCAAAGTCAGTCAAAGATGCTAGTAGCCATCCGAAATGGTGTTTCAAACAAGGCCTTTTACTCCTAGAAATAATTACCCTAACTATCACATCATGTATATTCACTACTAATATATTCATCATATCTTATTTTGATCCATCACATCTAAAGCCAATTTGAGTAAGTCAAAGGAAAAATCTCTCTTAAATTCCCCTAAAACCGAAAATAGGAAATGTTTTGTGGGAGGTGATAGTATAAGACATTGTAAAGCTCAAATGAACAACATAAACCAGAAACAAAGGAATCAACATATTGCAGCCTCTGGCATACCCTTGTACAAACATATATGTTTCTGTTACACCCATGACACATTGCAGCTTTTCCCATCCAAAATTTCATACAAAGTAACTAAGAAGCAAATGAAGTTAATGTATCATCCTCTGATTTTAGCCCATTATTTGCCCGAAGCTCAAACGTTGTCACGAATGAGTTTTTAGCTTCATATGCAACGGACACAACGAATCTCAAAAATCAATACACATGTGTTGTCTTGTTTGTATGAACTTCAATTCAAAGCCTTTTTGCTCGTATTTTCATCTATTGTCATCTATGAAACTGTTCTTAGAAAAACCAGTTGATTTACCTGAGACAGACAATTCACAGGCTGTGAATGCTAACCCTTGAAACCACGGCGTCTTCGCCAAGGCTATGAAGCGAATCAATCAAGTTTGTGCGCAGTGAAGCTGGGCCTCGGGCTGTCTCCAATCCAGCCTCACTGGCAATGCCAAAGACAGAAAACGCAGAAGCAGTGGCTTCTAAAGCATGCAGCGGGTCAACAGAAACAAAAGCGGCTATAAGGGCAGTCACGGCGCACCCGGATGCAGTGATCTTTTGCAGCATGGGCACCCCATTACGCACGCCGACAACCCTTTCTCCATCTGTGACAATGTCAACAGCCCCAGAAACAGCGACTACGGTTCCACTTGACTGAGCCAGAGACTTTGCTGCTTCTATGGCATCAGCTGAACCGTGAATGCTGTCGACACCCTTGAAGGGAAATCAAACCTTGAAGAGATTAGTTGAATGAATGACTGTATTATTCATCTGCTCATGAAGATGATGATGATGTCATCAGATGATGAAGATGATGAAGATGTCAAAATGGCTTTTTTAGCTCCATTGGCAATGGACTATCACGTCTATAAGTTACTCCCTTTGTCCTGTAAAAAGGTTCCGCGTTTGGCTTGACACAGAGATTAAAAATGTAAACTTCTGTTGTTGACGGTGGTGCAGAGGAGAAAGAAATATATATCGGCCACAAAAACTTTACCAAAATTTGCGAATGTGAAAAGTGGAACTTTTTTTGAGACGGATGAAAAAAGAAAACATGGACCCTTTTTATAGGACAGAAGGAGTATCACTTATCACCTCAAGGACATCATAATCAATTTCACCTTATTCATATTATGCTAAGAAGTGTGTCATACGCCCTCCCTCCCCATAAATATAACATACGGAGTACTTTCTTTTTTCTGAGTTGTCCCAATTAAAAACAAAGAATGTCACCTTTCCATTTTTGGATACTTCAACAATTCAAGAAGTTTACTTTACCCTTTCCATTAATTATCTACTATCCCATACTATTGTGTGCAAATTTTTCACACAATCCATGTACATACACATATGCAACCATAGGTCTCTCTCTCTTGTGATTCCATATGTTGTATGACTTGTATCACGGACATGTACAAATCCACCCTAAAGGCCTAAAGCCTAATATCCTGTTTAGAGAATATTTTTTTTATAATTAACACTACTTTTTTCAAATATAGAAAGTGTATAATTAATTCCTGACACTTTAAAATTAAATCCAAACTCAGGGAGTGTAATTTATCATGTTTGGGATTTGATCATCTTATTTACTAGGTGTTAAGAGTGGATATTAATATATTATATTTCATTTCAACTCTACTGGGTGGAAGAAATATTACTATATTAGGTAACCAAATCTCGTGTTTCTCTGTGTTAATAAACAACTTTTGATAAGTAGATAAGTCAGTTTGATATATTCATAAATGGGGAGGGAACGTTTTGTAAATAATCTGGTCAAAACGGAGAAGCGAGAAAAACTTGGGTTAAAAATAAGTAGGTAAAACCTATTTACCTTTTTTTTTTTACTTAGAAGCAGCTTATAAGTCAGCTTAAAACAACTTATAAGCAGTTTTGACCAACTAATAGAGAAACACTCCAATGTGGTATTTAACTTAAAATCAAAAGCTAAATTAAAACTAAGATTATTGTTATTTTTATATTCTATATACATAAATTGGATGTGCTTTCTGTCTAACTTTTAAAAATAATTCTAAATTAATAATCTACTAAAAAATTAATAGAGTACTTCTCTAATTGAAAGTTCCTAATAATAACTTAAAAGCCAATGCAAAGGGGAGGAAACTCAGAACTTGCCTTAGACTTGGAATCAACGCAACCTTTAGAAAGCGCAAGAATCTCAGAGGCATTTCCTCGAACAACAGTTGGGCTAAGCTCCAGAAGCTCCGAACAAGCCATTAATCGGAAACTGGATGCGCCGGCGGCCACGGGGTCGAGAACCCAGGGCTTTCCCGAACTCCCGGCAACCTGAGCGGCCAATTTCATGCCGGGGAGCCAGTCGGCGGTGAGGGTTCCCGCGTTTACTAAGAGCGCGTGGGCCTTGGGAGTGAACTCCGGGATTTCGTCGGAGGAATGGATCATCGCCGGTGATGCGCCGGCGGATAACAGCGTGTTGGCCATGAAATCCATTGAAACGAAGTTGGTGATGCACTGGACTAAGGGCGAGCGTTGCCGGACGGCCAAGAAGTGGGCCCATGCTCGTTGCCCCCATTCGCGTTGCTCCGTTCCTTTGTTCGCCATGGCCATGGCTTCCTTGATCGTCTTCTCCGGCCTGGAATTTTGATTAACAGCGCTTGCTTTTTCAGCATTAAAACTCTTTTTGAGTGTGTGTGGCAGAGACACCACTTGTGGGTGGCCCGGCCCAAATATGAGATTTCCTAAACAGAAAACAAAATTACAATAATATGTAAAACATCACCTAAAAAAGATACTTTTAGGCCCATTTAGAAAAAAATAATACTCCCTACTTCTTAAATTAAATCGTTTGTTTCGGTTTATGATTTTTGGGTAAAAATATTTTCATACTAACTTATTTGGAAATTGAGGTGTAATTTAAAAATTATTTTCAAAATTCTACGAAATAAAAAATGACATAACTATATTATTTTATTAAGTTAACATTAAAAATAATTAAATAAAGTGAGTGAGTGAAAATTAATGTTGAGAATAGCCAACATACAATTTTAATTGGAACTGAGTAAGTATGAGTTTTAAAAATTGAATTAAGAGTAAATTCTCAGGATGGTTATTTCCAATTAAGTATTTTTCAAATTAGCCCTCTAATGTTATAACAAAAAGTCTTTTTGTCCGAGCCAATAAATGACCCAGA
>OOIL02000283.1:257972-305517 GCA_900332095.2 Cuscuta campestris | reverse complement strand
TAGTCTATGAGTATTAGAAAAACTATTATTAGAGAAATATTTGACAAAAAAATGACCATTTTGAAATTTTATTTTATGTTTAGATGATGAAAAATATCAAAATGTTGTCACAAAACAATCATAAAATGAAGTTTTTGATGGAGGATTACCGTGAAAATTAATCTAAATAATAAAATACTACATGGATAAGTATTGCTAATTAAAGATTGTTTTGGGGAATTGCCTTATTTGAAAGGAATTTTTTGAAAATTTACTCTAAGTTTTGATACATGTCCATCATTGTTAAAACTATAACTTTTATATCAAAAAATATCATCTCTCATAGTTAAAAATATTAATGTAACATAAACCATAAAATAATTTGAGAATTGCAATAAATAAAATTTTATTTTAATTCAAATTATAATTTTATCAAATTGTTTAAAAATTTAAACTGCATATGAGCCCGTTACTAAAACTAGTAAATGATTATCCCTTTATTCCAAAATTACTGTCATATTTTCTATTTCAGGTTTCTGATAACTTTTGTTTTGTGTATGTATTTTTATTAATCATTTGATAAAATAAAATAAATATATAATCACTAGTTTTGTAAAATTGGTGTAGTTTTAAATATAGAAATTATTCTTTTTATTTTCATATTAATTTTAAAATAAAATCTTATTCAAAGTAATAGAAATTATGCATGTTGTTCGATAAAAATAGAATTTTGGACAAAGGAAGTATACTCTAATACTCCTTCGTCCTAGAAATCATGTCCCGATTATTATTTTGTACTATCAATAATTTTAATTTTTTACAAGTTTTTATTAAACATTTGATAAATAAAATATTTTTATCATGTCTTATTTTGTAGAACTTTTAATACAGTGTTAACATTGTAATTTATATATTTTTTTATTTAGATACCAATTTGAATATTAAATTATTTTTAAAACGGTAAGTTTTTGCTCGTTGTACGAAGCAAGACAATGTTTTATGACAAAGGAAGTTTTTTAAGTGCTATTGTGGTTCTAAAGTTGACTTCTGAATTGTGAACGTTCTCAAATTTCTCACCAATATTTTATAGATAATAGAATCATAGTTTGATCTCTTTCTTTTGACAAGACCCAACTCATATTACCATTTTATATACTCGTATTAAGGTCCAAGTAATAACCTTAAAAGAATTAGCCAGTTTCTATTCACTTCATTTCAAAAAAGGTCATAATAAGGGCCACAGTTCCATTTTTATAAAACTCTTTTTAGTTTACATTATTCATCTCTCCTAAATATTACGTTGAATTACATAAATTCACTTTTATTAATATATATGCTTGTTAAATCATATGTAAAAGGAGAAGTTGGATAAAAATAAAAAACTATAAAAATACCAAATATGAGTTCTAAGTTTTTTAGAAAAACTAAAATAGGAATTAACAATTTAACACAGTCATTATTTCACAGGCACACTCACCACATTATCATACTGTTATCTGTCGGCGTCGCCCACCACAGCACCGCAGTCAATCGTCATTGTTGACCGGTAGTTCCCCAGTAGGTTATTGGTCACGCTTCCATACCACACTGTAATTTTTTTAACACTCTTAGATCACACAACCACTATACTTCTATTTTGATTTTAAAAATCTTAGCACTTTTTGAATTTTGTTAATGTAAAACACGTTCACGATATGGAGGGATTAATACTCACTTCGCTTTTAAAAGATTGCCAACAGTTTGAATTTTTAGTCAAATTGTGGCATACTTTGACTCTGAATTATGGAAAAGTTTTTTTTAACAAAGTGCACATTTTATTCAATGAATAATCCATACAAATTACATGCCTCAAGCTCTTGCATTCATCAACTCATATTGCTTTAAACTACTTGTATTTGGGTTGTACATAGATAGATACATGAAACTTAAGATATGAAACACACTTCTCTACCGATGTCTCTTCCTTCTTATAGACTTTATGATTTCTAGCCCTCCATATAACATAGCAACAAGCATTGAATATGACAGCTTTTAACTTTTTCTCACTTCCATATCTCTTAAGGATTGCACTTTGATATACACTCCAACCCAAGCAGACATCTCACCCAAAACTTCTGCCGCATACTGGCATGAACAAAAGCGGTGGTTTAGGTTGTCTTCACACTTTCCACAAATGCCACAACTAGAGTCTATTTGTAGGAATCTATTTATCCTGGTTTTGGTCCGAAGCCTCCCTTTCCAGATCAGCCATGCCACCACTTGATGTTTAGGTTGAGTTTAATTATTTCAAGCCATATTATCCCAATCCATCTTGGTCTCTCTAGCTCCCATAAGGCATTTATATCCATCTTTGGTGTTATAATCACTCACAACATGCATATTCTTGAATTCATCCATGACCTTTCGAATTTTCTTCCAGTAAAAGCAATTATCTCATTTACACTCAGATCATACCGTCATATTGTATCTTGCTTTAAGTACCTGTGATGCATCCATTTAACCCAAAGGATATCCTTTTTTCCAGCAATATCGATCCCAAATCACTTTCATAACATTAGCTTTGTTCCATTTGACCAAGCTCTTTGGGCCTAAGCCTCCATTTGCCTTTGGTTGACATACATCTTCCCATGCTATCAAAGGGCATCTCTTAGACATAGGTGATGATCCCACATATGGTTCTTACAAACATCTTGTACACTCTTCATAAGCTTGTTTGGTATAACCAACATCTTGGACCAGAAAGCCATAATTCCAAACAGAATAGAGTTAATAAGTCTGATCCTCCCTGCATAGGATAGATTTTTGGATACCCAGAAATTTATTTTAGTAGTAAGCTTCTCCACCAACCTGTCACATTTTCTTTATCCAATCTTAGTTGCTATTATGGGATACCCAAGGTACCTAAAGGGAAACTCTCCTTTAACCATTTTAGTCACTCTCAAAATTCTGTTTTCTATCTCCAAGTTGACTACTCCAATCGCAATCTGGGATTTGTCATAATTTATGTGTAGGTCAGTCACCTTCAAAGTGTTTCAAAGCATGAAACACTTCCTTAATAGACCCTTTATTAGCTTTACACACTACAATCAAGTCATATGCAAACAGTAATGGAGATATGGGATCTCCTTGTCCAAGGTCTCTCCCTCCTTTAAAGTGTCCACAGATTTCTCCTTCTAGTTGAATTGAGAAGGTTGTGTATTTAGTTACGGAGTATAATATAAATTTAGTAAAATTTGATTTTTTTTAAAATATTAAATTTTTATAATGTTTAATCATTTTAAACTTTACTCCGTATTAATTTTAGGTCAAAAGATGTTACAATTTGATTAAAAAAGTCAAATTATGATAATCTTTTAAAGATGAAGAGAATATTGAAAACTAAAGTCAAATGTAATTTTTGAAATAAATGAATAAAAAAGTTCGGTTTGTTTTTAAGGTAGGAATGCAGTAATTACTCAATTATACTACTCGGTATTAGCTTTCTCTCTCCCTCCTTAAAGAGAGTGGAAAAGAAAAACCTCTCTGTACCCTTTTTTTTTTATTATTTTATTGCTCCGTATCCTTATTTTATTTCTCTCTCTGAAGACCAAACCCAGAATAACCAAACCCTTGTTTTTGCATTTCCCTTCTCCTACAGAACCGAAAATGGAGGCTTTGGACCCGACGACGTGTTTCCTGGTTGACGGCGACGACCTTCTCGACTTCTCATTGGAGGGGGACGAAGAGGAGGAGAAGGACAGGAACCAGACCGCCGCCGCCGCCATTGGCTACGGCGGCCCTACGCCTTCGAAGTTCGTTAACCCCGACGGCTTCCCTGTAAGTCCCGCTCTCGATTACTCACTTTCCCTGCGTTTATCTCCGGTGAATGGAGTCCGTGTTAGGGCTTGACTCGGGCGAGTCCCGGCGGTTTCGCCTGACTCGGACGAGTCCGTCCGTTTTGACCTTTTTTATTTACTCGAGGTGAGCGAGTCAGAATTGGCTGCTACTGTTCACTCAGGCCGTCGATGGCATTTCCGTAAATAAGCCTTGAATTGATGTCGTTTCAAACATGGCTTTGTCAGTTTTGGGGTTTGTGGACCATTTTCCTCTCCCTAATCGTAACCGTTTGAACGAGGGGCAGTTTCGGAAATAGACCGACTGTTTCGGGACATTTCCGTAATTTGGTCGCCGCCTCTAAATGCGGGATTAATGTTGGGCGCGTCGGTTAACACGGCGTGCGATGAGCTGTGCAAATAAATGCCCTAATACCTGTCTGAAAGTGCTCACATGCGGTGCGTTTTATGTGCGCTTGTGAAAATACAGTTTTGCCCCTGCGCTTTGATTTTCCCATTTTGTCCAATTTGCCATAAATTCCAGCTTTGATTATATTAACATTAACATTCGAATTTTCGCAATGATATTCCAAGATTGTGAATTAGATTCCCAAATTTGTTCTTCGCCTAATTATGGGAATTTATTATGGGTCCGTTTGGAACTTGAACTGTCTCCTAAAGAAAATAGGAAAGAAAATATGAAGGAATTCATTTCATTTATTGACTTTTGCTACTCCGTACTATGTAAAGACTAAAGAATATGTTAAAACTTCAATTCTAATTATTTATCTTTGCATTTTTGGAATCAAAGCGGAACACAATAAAATAACTTGTTCTTTAGATGAATTGTGATCAAAGATTTGCTGAGGATTTAACAAATGAAAAAACAGAGCAATCTCATGCATCATCTTAACTGTATTGTTTCAATGACTGAGTTGGGTGGTGTTGATTTCCTTTTCTAGGAAGCTATGGAGGAAGAGCTGGAGTGGATATCGAACAAAGACGCATTCCCAGGTGTCGAAACGTGTTTTGGCATTTTTGTGGACAACCCGTTATTTCATCAGAAGAGCCCGGTGTCTGTTTTGGAGAATAGCAGCAGTAATAACAGCAACAGCAATGTCAATAGCTCTGGGAATGGAGTGATTAGTTGCAATGCCAGCTTGAAAGTCCCACTCACTTATCCCATGCGTCCTAGGAGCAAGAATCGAAGACCGAGGAGGACTGGGTTTGGGGACTTCCCTGCCCAGAACTGCCTCTGGGCAAGAAATAAGAACGAAGCAACATTCCTAATGCGCCCAATAACAATGGGGGAAGGGTCAACTGGGACTGCCACCATTGGGAGGAGATGCCAGCATTGTGGGGTTGATAAGACCCCACAATGGCGAGCTGGTCCTACAGGGCCAAAGACTTTGTGCAATGCTTGTGGAGTGCGGTACAAGTCGGGCAGGCTCTTGCCCGAGTATCGCCCTGCCAACAGCCCCACCTTTTCCTCTGTGCTGCACTCAAACTCTCACCGGAAAGTTATGGAGATGCGGCGGCAGAAGGTGGTCGGAGAGGGACCAAAGCTGATTTTAATGAAGCCTGTGGATATAGTGTAGTAGCCTAGTAGTGGTGAGTAGTTCACAACATCTTGTGCAACTTTTACTTTTTTTTCCATTTCCTTTGAAAGTTTCAGTCAGTTTTAAGGCTTAGGGTTGTTGTAATGGGCTAGGATGGGTTAGGGAACCACAGTTGTTGCTCTGCTTGTGCTATAAACAATCTAGGGAATTTTGAGCTTAGTTGTGATTGGTCATGATGATTAGAACAGAATTCCAAACAGAAGTTTTCTAACATAGGAGTGTATGTGTTCATGCTTTTTCTCATTTACTCAAGTCTTCATTTCCTCCCTTCATTTGAAATGATGAAGCTGTGAAAAGGTAAACATCTGTAAGAGATATGATGTGAAATTCTNAAGCTGATTTTAATGAAGCCTGTGGATATAGTGTAGTAGCCTAGTAGTGGTGAGTAGTTCACAACATCTTGTGCAACTTTTACTTTTTTTTCCATTTCCTTTGAAAGTTTCAGTCAGTTTTAAGGCTTAGGGTTGTTGTAATGGGCTAGGATGGGTTAGGGAACCACAGTTGTTGCTCTGCTTGTGCTATAAACAATCTAGGGAATTTTGAGCTTAGTTGTGATTGGTCATGATGATTAGAACAGAATTCCAAACAGAAGTTTTCTAACATAGGAGTGTATGTGTTCATGCTTTTTCTCATTTACTCAAGTCTTCATTTCCTCCCTTCATTTGAAATGATGAAGCTGTGAAAAGGTAAACATCTGTAAGAGATATGATGTGAAATTCTCCACTCTTGTTTTGGCTGAATTCCCCCCCCCCTTATGACGAATTGACATTTTTACCCTTCGAAATACAAAAGAGTGAGTTTAGATGCAAACGAACTCCCCCGGTGGTGTTGGACTACGGCTCAGTCCGGTCCCTCTCCCTCGTGAGTCTAAGGGGGAGGTAACCATTGAATATGGGGGGATTTATTTACTCATTCATTGAGGGCAGGTTGGTTACATATACAAGTGACAAAAGAGAATGGAAAGATAGCATCAGCTATATATTATAATGGATGGGTATGTCACATACTCACATGGACTGGATATGTATGGCCCCTTTTTCATCCCATACTACAACACATGTTTTGTGGTTACATTCATCACACACACATGGAAAACAAAGGTGGTGGGTTTAATAATTGTAGGTTACAATGTTGTTTTGTGGTCAACATATGGGGTCGTGAAAAGATCCTTTGAATCTTTTCTGCTTTGTCAATTTCTTATTATGGGTTGCTTTGAAGGAAGGGGCATTTGGTGAGTTGAGGAGTCGTGGTAGTCTGGGCAAAACCTGGACGGCTCCCATTACCCTTTACATCTTTGTCAAGGCTGTCCTTTTTCATGGATTCAATTCTCACACCAAGCAATTTGGTGTTTTTATTTGTCAATTGCTTGTTCACACAAACTTTATATACTCCCTCCGTTCCAAATTATTTGGCACATTTGTATTCCTGAGGCAAAATATCAAATTTTTTCAATTCATTTTATTTACATATTGGTAAAGAAATAAAAAATAAAATTTACATATAAAAAACTACATGAAAAGTTCTTCGAAACAAGAGGTGTCAAGAATATTTTATTTTATTAAATAATCAATGAAAATGTCATAATAAACAAAAGTGTCCGACACTGCTAAAAAAGCAAATGTTAGTGAATATTTAGTGACGGAGAGAGTATATATATGCGCGCGCGCACACACACACACACACACACACACACACATATATATAAGTGCTTTAGATAGTGAGATCTAAGGGTTATGATTGCATCAAAATTAAGTGCACTAAAATGATTTGAAAATGCATCATGTATACATGCACCAAAATCCTTTAAAAATGCACTATCTCAAAATCTGGGTGCAGGATGCAATCTGAGCTGCGCAATGCATCACATCTAAAGGATAGATTTTATTCTTATTTCTTTCACCAAGGTGTGTTATCACCTGAACCACCCCTGTGTGTGTGAAAACACTAATAAAAGACATCTTTCAACAAAAAAGTCATACATCGCTTTGGGACCACATCTGAATTTTACATTTTGCATAGGATGAAAACAGACTTGGTATGTTCGTTGCTCTAAATGATTCTTTATTCAATTTCTATAATTAATAAATTACTAATTTTATATAATAACATTTCATTCTAGTATATTTTTCTCCCAAATTAGACTCGTCATTATTGGAAATAGACCATGAATGTCAAAAACCATTTCACTGCTATGCCAAGGAATAAGCCTTAGAATATGATGACCGGGTATGAGTGGCCTTAAGGGGTAAAAACCAAGCCTAAGTGGTGTGAGCGGTGTGGTGTAATATGTAAATATACTAAAGTTCAAAATAATGTGCTAACTTTGAGAGATAAATCACAAACAAAAGAAATTCCAAGCAAATTCTTGTCATGAATTGTAATTTGTGTAACAGAGAAGATGAAACAACCACTCATCATTTCTGGCACTGTGATTGTGTACAAAAGCTCTACAAAGCAATTGGGACTTGTATATGTGGTGTTGGGAGAGAAAGATGTGTATTTGTGCAAAAATTCTTATCATATTAAAATGTTAGCCGTCCAACGCAAAAAATGTTAGCTTCCACATAAAAAATTTATTTTATCTCCCTGTCCACATGCAAAGAGCTTCAGATTCAGATGTCCTATACATTCATGCACATACCAATACCAAATGAATTTCTCAAAGATGTTCTACGCTACGAGTGTAGCAAATTAAGCTAATATCCCATTGCAGTAGAAATAGCCAAGCACCTTAAGTTTTTGATATTTCACCTCCTCGACTCTCAGCTGATCACGTAAATATTGAAGCTCCTGCGTAACAATAAAGCCATGTGGGGTTTCAAATTTTTATAACTTTTAATAAAATGCAATTCAAGATATTAATGATTTAATTTGTGCAATTAGTAAGCGTGAAATATCCCTACATATGCAAGGTGATCTTCGGCAGCAGAAGCAGCGGTTGATTCGGTTTTCCCAGTTCCCTGATCAGAGGAAAGCCAGTCTAAGCAATCAATCAAAAGCATGAAAACAAGTACTCATTTCTACCAAGCAAGCCTCAAGTAATTTGTTACCCTGGGATCAAAGGTATCATTGGGAGCACCATGCACACCATACGTACAGTTGGGAATCGGTGTCATCAAGGGTGACTTATGGCTTGGTTTAAGGATATGCACCTGCCAATATCAACAACTTATTACACTCTACCTTTCTAAAGGGCAAATGCAACAGAGGCAACATAGTAATGGTTGTATTTGGCAAACAGCTTTTCGAAAAGGTTGGTCTACTTGACAAATGAGCCTTCTAAGGAAGAGCTATTCACTCCAATACCACTCTCAAACATACACCCAATTAGTTGTTCAAACGTTGTTCAGGAGATGCATGTGCACATATACACACATGTATGTGCACACCCACGCGTGCGAGTTACCGTACCTTATTCGTAAGGCAATTACTAAATCCACCAAAAGATATCAGCACAGTCTGACCTTCATAGGCGCTCGCTACCAAACTCGATCCCTGCGGCAAGAGTACCATAGAGTCATACATTACTTACTCTTGATCCAATAGATGAATGAAAAACTATGGCAGGCAACAATTATATCATCAATAAGTTACCATCGTGGTAGCAGATATGCATTCCCCTGTAGTCGGTAACACTGACCATACATAATTTGACATGTTGAGGACGATAAGATCATCGGCTGCAAAATATTATCTTCAGAAAATGTCATCTTTACATAAGCGGAAATTGAATATAAGCCGTAATTCATTAAATAAACAGAAATAGTCGCAGGAAGATAAAAATATTGAAATCCTTCTACCAGTGGTTCCATTGTAACCACCGAAAATAAACCAGCTATCTCCAATTGTTGCACCTGCATGACCACGGCGTGGTCCTGGTATATCCCCATGCTGCTTGGGTCTCGACCATTCCCACTACATGGGAGCAAGAGAGAAGGATAAAACTGTGAACACGTCTAATTGGAAGAAGAAGAAAAAGCTAAGACGTGCCTTACTGTGTCAATATTTAAAACATGGAGATCATTAACAAACTCTAGATATTTAATACCACCAAATATCAGAAGCTCGCGACGAGCCGTATGAACAGTAGCAGCATGATCAAACCTGGCTGCTGGAGGAACTCCTCTGTTCAAGGAAGACATTACAACTATGTTATGATAAAAAAAGAGATGATCATAAGCATTGCTCCCCTCAGTCCCCTTCATTCTAAGAAAAGATGGAAAAAATTTCAAAACTATCTTTAGTAATGCAGTTAAATTTCAAGACTGTACTCACTCTATCCCGAAATAAGTCCCTATTCCCTTTGTGGGACGTCCCAAATAAGAGTCCACTTTCCGCATTTGAAAATGTTTTTGTGGTTCATATTCTTTTGCCTTCGCCTCACTTTTAACCACACAATTTCACTTTTCTTAATCTTTGCGCCGAGTATAACTTTTGGGTCAGGAGTACAATTTATATACTGACTAAAGATAAGAGGTGCTGTAATCAACATGTTTTTTAAACAAACCCAAGTTGTCAGCATTAAGCAAGAGTTGTGCAACCCATCCCTTTAACCCTGGAAGAAGTTAAGCAGTAAACAACCGACTAAAGGACCAGTTTGAATGGCACAAAAATGCAATGCTAGCATACCTAACCAGCGGTTTGCTCCAATTCCTGCTCACAAGATCAAGCGGTTTTGGGCTGGTTGCTTTCACAGTTGATTGGTGAAACAGTTGGGGAAGTGAAGACTTGGAGATATGCATCAAAGAAAGGCAGAGATGGCTAGACATTCAGATGCCTTTATTGCCTTATCAGGTTTGGTCTTTGTTCTGTCACTTTTGTGCCACTTATATTGTTAATTAGGCAAATTATCAGAAAAGCAAAAAAAAGGTGTATTTCTATGAAAAAACAACTATGGGTTGAACTTAATGAAAGGAGTAAATGACCCAAAGACCCCAAATGAGAATTCCATTTGGGGCTTTTTTTATACAGATTAGGGGCTTTTAAATGGTCATAAAAAGACACATTATATCTCGGGCTAGTCTTTAAGTTTGACAAAAGAAACCATACAAGTTCTTTTTATCACCCGCTAATCTAGTCTATTAGTGTTTGATTTGTTTTACTACAATGTATTTTTTCAGAATAAGGTTGATTTTCAACCTCTTTGAGAATTTGAAGTCAAGATTGAAGTGACAAAATGATGGAGGAGCTGGAGCTGGAGCTGAGGAGCTAGAGTTGAGATGAATTTTAGATCAAGATTTGACTTTTTTGTTCTTAAAATATGTTAAGATTTTATATCATCATTTTGAAATTGTACTATATTATATTATGAATATTTGATTGATTAGAGTTATATATACCATGTATTTTGTTTTAAATCTTTATACATAACTTTTGCATACTTTCGTATTTTGGTATCTTATAAATAAAAATGATTTCTAGAAAGTATAATTTGTGGCATTATAAATTTGCTACTAAATATGATTTTTGTGGCAAATAATAATTTGTGGCAACTAAAAGTTGCCACTATACATGAGTTTTTGTGGCAAAGTATTATTAGTGGCAAACCATAATTTGCCACAAAAACTATGACTTTTGTGGCAAATTTAAATTTGCCACAAATACCTTTTGTAACGGGGTATCTGTGGCAACCTTGTGGCAAATTCAAGAATTGCTACAAAAAGTTAGTGGCTAATTTTTTATGTTTTGTGGCAAAATTTGGTGCCACAAAATGTCAAGTTTTTTGTAGTGATCGCACTAGAACTGAGAAAAACAAACAAACAAACAAACAAACCGATCAATAATTCACTTGAACCAGTTAAGTGCCAATCCCTAAAATGAGGGGTAGAGGAAGATCGAGGGAAAAAGCAAAGAAGTCTTTCACACGAGGGGCAATTCAATGCATTTTATGTTTTCCTTTTCCTAGTTTTTGGCCTTTTTTTCTCTTCCAACCCGTGTTGTCATTCTCATTCTCACACGTCAGCACTACACACACACACACATCCTAGAGTCTTGTTCCATCCATGTTTGTCAAATAGAAAGGTGGAATGAATCTTACTTTCTTCGGGAGTGTGAAATTCAATGATCCTGCCTTTCTCATCAAACAAGACCATTTCGTCAGTATAAAGTTTTGAAGTGAGCTTGAAGTCCTTAATGAGTTGATCATCCGACTTTCTGTTTTCTTCATTCAAGTAAATTCTCAACTTCACATTGTCAAGGCAACTCCGGTCTGAATAGCCCAGCAATATACCATACATAATTCATTTGAGACAAACACAATTTTTATACAACACAACAATTGAACACATAAAAGCAAACAAACAAAAATCCCACCTTGATGAGACCTTTAGCCAACATCTGCTCCAAAGTTTCTTCTTTGTAAACCAAAGTCCATAACCCAATTGGGAGCTCTGTTATCACCAAAGTAGTTGGCTTAACTAACTTCACCACGCCTGAGCTAGTATAAATTCTATGACCCCTTACATCATTGCCAGAATGCAATATGCTCCCCTTGAAACCTCTGTACCATGGACATAAAAGTTCTACTTCCATTATTTCCTCCTTTACTCCTTTGGCCTTTTTCTCCTTTTCAAAAGTGAGGAGACACCGGAGGCGGTCAATTATGTCTCGTGGATTAAAGCACGGAATGTTTGATCGCCAACCGGTTCCGAGTCCGGTACACCCATTTACAAGAATTAAGGGGATAACCGGAAGATACCTGTATGATAAAAACATAACATCGAAGAGAGTATTATTAGAGACAATAAATGGCATATATCTTCTGGAAGGAGCACAAGAAAGGATGATTTATAACATTGCTTTTGTTTTAATACACTTGCAAACATAAACCAATGTTATAAAACAATGATCATACCACTTAGGCTCAAGAATCTGAACACCTTCCTTCAAATGCTCGAGGAGACAATTGTCAATCTCGGGGAAGACCAGTTTAGCTATGGACGAAAGTTTGGTATGGCCATACCTAGCCATGCCATGATGTTGGGGCCCCTATAAAAATACAAAATTTAATAGTACATATATATGAATTAGAATATAGTATAATCTATTCTCTTCTCTTTGGTTTTTTTTGTTTATTTTTTGCTTCTACTACCTTGTTATCTCATTTTTTAATTTTTTTTCTCCTCTAAAGACCATAATCCATTAATCCCTAAGGATATGCGAAATAGTAAATAATAAAAATAAGATAAGAACAAAAAACGGACCCGAGATCGTGTTCCAAATTGACCCTTTGATTGCATGATGTTTAAGTTTGTTCTACCTACAAACTCTTGGGCCATGAGAAAGATGCAATCTGTAAGAACTCCATCGCTGTGATGATATGATGTCTTGGATGATACCTCACCCGCAAAATCCGGCACTTTCATAAATGTATCCAAATTTATCAACAAAGCTGTAAATACCACTTTTCGATGTTGCGCTTAAATCCATCAACCATCGACGGGATTGATCGCCGGTTTTGTGCAATTGAATAATGTATGCACTCTTTGTAGAAGAAATCCGAATATGTGATATTCACCATTCTTGGATCGCCTAGTTGGAGATATTCTTCATCTACTTTATGAGGATCTCGAAACTTTATGAGGATCTCGAAGCATTTTTTTTCTCTCATCACTCATATCTTCGTCAAAGAAAATATTAAATGCAGCATCATCATCTTTCTTAACTGAACTAGGGACGAGCATTTTTCGCAATTCTTTTTGATTTCTAAAATACTCTTGACCTTTGTTGGAGTCATTGTCACCTAAGCCCTGAGAAAAAGAAGTAAACAAAAGAACAATGCGAGTTTTATTGGCTTTGAAAGTGTGATTAATCAACTAATGGTGAATAATATGAGTTTTGAGTGTGTGTGTACACACACACACATAAATACATATATACAATTGTACCTTATAAAAAATGGTGTTCCATTGACCCTCTGGATTAGTGATAATCCACTTCTCATAATCTTGAATAGTGAAAAACGTCAAAGGCTTTCGTATTTTGGACATATCAACAACCTATTAAAGTAAGAAATTAAAGGCTGTGGTATCATTGTTATATAAGAATACAAAGTAGGTTATAGGTATTTACGAGGTGTGATAAGCATTGAAAAGAAAGGAGGCTTCAGAAGCAATAAACGCGGCCAAAAAGTATGAAACATATTAAGGAGCAAGCCTCTTATATGTGACTCATCGTGATCCTATAGATACACCAAACCAAAAAGAAAAAGATAGGCCATGAGATACTTAAATTGTCTCTAAATTAAAAGTAAGAAGCGGAGGAATTAAAAAGAGAATTAAAGAAAGAACATACTTGATCGGTCATGATGATGATGATGATAGAGCCATATCTCAACGATGAAATATTACGATCACCTTGTTTCAACCCAAGGATTTGTTTGATATTCTTGATTTTTTCATTTTGAATAATCTTTTCATGGGTCGAAGCCTTGACATTTATCAGCTTACCGTTTAGAGCAAAGATCCCAAACAGGTGTTAGTCTCTAATGGGTAGACTAGAGAGGTTGTTCTCCTAAATAACGCAACAACCGGGTGACATATATAGAGAACTAACATGATGTAAGAAAGATAAAGTTTGAAGAAGAAAAAGAAGAAGAAGAAGATAAAGGATTTTAAGAAAGGTAGTAATATATTACCACGAGGGATTTGCCGGTTTCGCCTTCGATAAGGACCAAAGTGCATTCTTTGGATTTTGAAGACGAACCGGCATTAGATATCCACGTACTCACCTTGATTATTAGATGAATCAAAAGAGTTCAACGAATTAACAGAAGAACGGGAGGGAAAGCGACAAACACTACAAAAAAATAGTCCTCCTATTTATTGAACTACAACATCTATTTTGAATATAACATTTTACACATAAGTCCATACTCAACTTTTAACACATAAGTCCAAGAAATGTTCCTAGCCACACGCCTTGGTTTACCATAGAAGCCCGTAAGTCTCCACGTGAAAGCGAGAGTACGCGAGAAGTTGTGATGTGTTATTAGTCCTCCATAGCATAGCCAAACCCCCGCTCTTGCCCGACTGTCAACAACAAAAGCACCTGCAAAACCCACCTTAAGATGAAGTTCTTACACCACCTTTTTATCACCTTTAGTTTCTTACAATAAAACAAAGTTTCAAATAACACCTGGATTATACAGAAGGCTGAAGACGATAAACAAAGGAGAATGAATAGTCAATTGGCAACCCCGCATATGGATCCCACCCAAGATCGGCAATTGCACCCTCCTCCTCAATCAATCGCAATTCAGATTTGCGCCAACAATTTGATAATCGGGGAAAATCCTCCTAATAAGCAGACCACTCGCAAATGGAGACGACAAGTGCACAATCAGGGAGGGATAAGACCTGAGATGCACAATCCAGCAGCAAGACGCCTAGGGAGACCCTGACAAGCAGAGAGGGGAAAAACATAGCAACCGGCTAGGAGAGATCTTACTATTGTGAATTTCTAATCTGTGTAAGGTCCCATGTACGTGAAAAAAGCGGAAGGTCCCATGTACGTGAAAAAGGGTCAATCAACCCTGCCAACACAGTCCCACAAAGCTGATGTGGCATAATGTCACAAAAGCGTACCAGCCCCATCACCAATCCTGCGTCGAATCTCACTGCAAATCAAATCATGGGAGGCCATAACACTTCTCCAGCAGTAACTGGGACAATTCCCAACAGCAGCATCAATAAAAGATGATTTAGGAAAGTACTTTGCTTTAAAAACCCTAACCACCAAGGATTGGGGCTTTGTAAGCAAATTAAACACCATCCCTGCTTCCCCAATAAAGCAATATTTGAGGCATGAAGGTCTTCGAACCCCAAGTCCCCAAACTTCTTCGGGACACATCATAAGTTATACCAAGCCATCCAATGTATACCCCTACCATTGGAACCACCATAGCCCCACCAAAAACGACTCATAGTGCGTTCAGCTGAGCACAGAGAATTTGGGATAAGGAACACGCTCATAGAAAAGGTAGGCATAGCTCGAGCTATGGTTTTGAGTAGAATCTCCTTGCCTTCCCTCCTAAGCAACCTCTTATTCCAAGCACTAATTCTCTGTGTAATTTTCTCTTCAATATAGGTGAAAACCGCTCGCTTGTTCCACCCAACAAAAGATGGTAAACCCAAACACTTACCAACATTTTCCGTTCCAGTCACCCCTGAAACACCTGCAATGAGACCACCACGAGCTCCCGTAGTGTTCTTACTAAAACAGATATTGCATTTGTGTAAGTTAACAGCCTGGCCTGACAGATCCTCATACGTACGGAGACACTGCTTGACCACTTCAGCCTCCTGCAAGTTAGCTTTAAAGAACAACAGAATATCATCCGCAAAGAAATAAATGGGAGACCGCGGGGGCTCCATGGGCCACCCTGCAGCCATGAATAGCACCAGAAGACTGCGCCTGCTGCAACATGATATAAAGTCCCTTTGCACAAATAATAAACAATTCACGTGTGGGGGTCACACGACCACCTACGCCACCATTGATCATAATATGATAGGTAACTGTCATGATACATTTCATAATTGAATTCTCCCATCTTTCCCCAAAACCAAGTGCCAACAACATACACTTAAGGAAAACCCTCCATAACCCCCCCCCACCCCCAGCCAACCTTCCCCAACTGCTTCCCATGAACGAAATGACCAATCAATCTCTCCTGCAATTATATCAGTGATTAACCTGCCATGAAGAAAAGCACTTTGGGATTCCGAGATCACCCCACCCAGGAATGGCTTCATTCTGTTGGGCAACATTTTTGCCATGATCTTATAAACAACGATACACAGTGCAATAGGCCTAAACTCCGACACAGTTTGAGGATCCTTCTTCTTAGGGATGAGAATAACATCAGCATCATTGAACCCGACCGGCCAAGCGCCAGAGTCCAATCAACTCAAAACAAAATCAGTCACACCCCCTCCCACTAAATTCCAGAAATGTAGGTAGAATCCAGGGTTCATGCCATCAGGGCCTGGGGCTTTGTCGGGGAACATAGAAAAAAGGGCAGACTTGAACTCCTCGCTCCCAAAGGGGCGATTAAACAGGGTGTGATAGTAGAGAGAAAATCATCACCAATCACCCTAGGGCCACTTGCAAAGAAAATATCTTCAAAATAATTTAGAATAACGGAGTTAATACCAGCCCCCTCAACCCATTTACCAATGCTATCTCTGAGTCCTGTGATGGTATTCTTCCGTTTACAAGCCAATGCATATAAGTGATAGAAACGGGTGTTGGCATCAGCACCCCGTAGCCAGTGTTGTTTAGCACGTTGCCTCCCAAATGCATCTTCTTGAGCTTCCAGTTTTAGATCAATCTGACGAAACTCTGCTAGAGACCTTTGGTCACCACGCCCTCTCCACTTCAGCTGCTCCCTATGCAAGTCTCGAATCTGTTTGCCAAACTTGTAAAACAGATCACCGCCCCATCTCATCAGACTAGTACCACAGCCCTGGACACACTCCATCAAACCTCCCCTACGCCCCTCCCTCAATGCCTCATCCACCACCTTTTTGTGTTCATGAACATCGAGGAAGAGAACAGAATGCTCTGAAGTTCGTTTAGAATAATAACAACTCTAGCATCCTCAAAACCCCTGCACCAGTCTTCATTTTCTACCATCCTATCCAATCTCTCCTCCACCCAAGCTTCTGTACCCCGACCTCTCTCCCAAGTGAAAGGGTAACCCACCGTCGAAACATGTAGTAGACCACGATGATCTAACGCTTCCCCAAAACCCCTAAGGAGGCTATCCAGGTGTGGGAGTGGACCAGGCTTCTCATGCTGGAAAAAGAGATCATTAAAATCGCCAACAATAGCCCAAGGAAGAGGAGACCGAGAGCTTAGACTCTGGAGAAGGTCCCAAGAGGCCCCACATCACCCCCTTTCAAGAAAACCATAGAAACAAGTTAACCTCCAGGGAGAATCACCCCTGGGACAGACAACAACATCCACGTGATTCCTTGAGAAGCTAATCAACCTTGATGTACTATTCTTCCTCAAAAACAACACAAGTCCCCCACTCAAACCAATCCTATCAACATAGAACAACCCATCAAAGCCAATCCTAACACGCAATCTTTCAGCATGTTCTCCCCCAGCCTTGGTCTCCATCAAAAAAAAACCAAAATAAGGCTTCTTTGTAGAAACCAGGTCCACCACTTCGCGAATGGTTTGTGGATTGCCCAAGCCACGACAATTCCAACTTAAGGTACTCACGACGCAGTTCCAGCACGCACAAACCAATCAAACTAACTGTAGTCTTCATTCGCATTTACACTTGTATGTTTGTTCCTGTGCAACGACAGCTAATTAATTACAAATGGAATTCAACAAAATGCACAATAGCAAAGCAGTTCATTGCGCAGCAGAATACATTGAACCCAAAATGCAGCCAGCCAAAAAATTTCAAATGTGCTAGAGATGCACAAGAACCCAAAACTTCACCCCAAAATCCAAAATCAAAGCTAAACTAAGAAACCTGATCACAGCCACAACACGAAATTGGCCGCCATTATTATAATTAATGAATAATAATATTCATTAATTATTAATATTTTTTAGACTCCATAATAATTTTTGCACTCGTATCTACGCCCTTATGTGATAATGTAAGAGCCAACAAATCGTTAATGGGTAGGTACTGGCTCTTTGATTTCTTGAAGATGTGTTTTCTTCCACATATACTAACACTAAAATAAGGTCATCCAATATCATTATCACAGATGTTTTTACATGGAAAACAACTATATATTGCCGCATATATATTTACATTTTGATAAGGGTCAGGGATCTTTAAGTGCATCTAGAGCCTATGTGCCTTTAAACATAAGAAAATTGCAATATATTTCCCTTGAAATTGTTGTAATAGACTATGCCTTTGTCACAGTGCTAATGCCATGTTGTGTTGTGTAGGTTTTGAAATTGACAAACTGTCACGGATAACAAGTCTACGTTGAAAGAGGAAAAAAATGCCAAAATCCTTTGAGACAGGTGCAGCTTGTGAAAACCAAATCATGTTTCTAATTGCATATACCATGATGCAGTTCAAGAAATTCAAGCCTGAAACATAGATCTTTCTAACAGTAGCATTTGAAACAGGAGCAATCTATGAAAACTAGAGTATCATCCAGGACTGGTATCACCAAAGCATCTAAACATAATATCGTACTGTAATATGAAATTGGCAACACTTTTAGCTAAAGTATTCGTAAGAATTGGTAAACTTTTTTATTTGTATATTTATTTATTTTAAAAGGGAGTAGTAAGCGAAACAAAAAAAAGAGGCTAGTACTCTCATAGTAACAAATCTATGCGAACTGTATGAACAAGTATACAAAAGTGACAATCTGAAAATTCAGATTTTCAAATTGAACCACCAAATACAGAGTGTAAACAGCCACTACTAAGCAAGAACTCAAGAATCAGTTTCCAAAGTTATCAATTACATACTAAAAGATAAGAATGTTCTGGAACATAACATACAACGCACAATCATAAAGTGCATTGGATTCAAAACAGAAACGAAATCTATCATATAGCAGGATTAATTATACTTTCAGATTTGTTCAAGTGCTAAAACATGCACAACACTGAAGAATGAACACGAAGAGCAACACATAAACGAAAAGGATACTGAAGAACAACTACGGATTTAAAGATTATACCCTCTAAAACACTTACGGAAGCTGGATTTGGCTTTCCTTTTTGTCCCTTCTCGTCGCTAATTACTGGTCAGTGGTAGCGCCTTCAGAGCTTCGCCATTTCCGTTCCTCCTCTCCATCGTTGAATCTGCTTGTTGCATTGCGCGCGCCTCAGAGATCTTGTGGTCGGGAGCTAGGGTTTCGAACCATAGCCCCTGCGCCATCTCATTATTCCCTATGGAACCATAGCCCTACTTGTGTCCAAGTAATATCAACAAACAAAACATACACACTGAGTAGTAACTAACTTACTAACTACCTACTCTTTCAATTTCATTCTCTACTCCAGTTTCCAAATTTCAAATAGGTAAAAAAAACTCTATTGCTCCACCTAAATGTGGATTTCATTCTCTACTCCAGTTTCCAAATCTCAAATAGGTAAAAAAATTCTGTTGCTCCAGCTAAATGCTGACATGCGTGCAAGCGACGGCTCCAAGGTCAAGTGTCTCAACAATCCACCGAGAGGACTACTCGACGCCAAACATGCCGGTTCGTCTTCAAGATCCAAAGAATGCACTTTGGTCCTTACCAAAGGCGAAACTGGCAAATCCCTCGTGGTAATATATTACTACCTTTCTTAAAATCCTTTATCTTCTTCTTCTTCTTCAAACTTTATCTTTCTTACATCATGTTAGTTCTCTATATATGTCACCCCGTTGTTGCGTTATTTAGGAGAACAGCCTCTCTAGTCTACCCATTAGAGACCAACACCGGTTTGGGATCTTTGCTCTAAACGGTTAAGCTTATAAATGTCAAGGCTTCGACCCATGAAAAGATTATTCAAAATGAAAAAATCAAAAATATCAAACAAATCCTTGGGTTGAAACAAGGTGATCGTAATATTCCTTCGTTGAGATATGGCTCTATCATCATCATGACCATCAAGTATGATCTTTCTTTAATTCTCTTTTTAATTCCNCTTCTTCTTCAAACTTTATCTTTCTTACATCATGTTAGTTCTCTATATATGTCACCCCGTTGTTGCGTTATTTAGGAGAACAGCCTCTCTAGTCTACCCATTAGAGACCAACACCGGTTTGGGATCTTTGCTCTAAACGGTTAAGCTTATAAATGTCAAGGCTTCGACCCATGAAAAGATTATTCAAAATGAAAAAATCAAAAATATCAAACAAATCCTTGGGTTGAAACAAGGTGATCGTAATATTCCTTCGTTGAGATATGGCTCTATCATCATCATGACCATCAAGTATGATCTTTCTTTAATTCTCTTTTTAATTCCTCCGCTTCTTACTTTTAATTTAGAGACAATTTAAGTATCTCATCTTTTTGGTTTGGTGTATCTATAGATCACGATGGGTCACATATAAGAGGCTTGCTCCTTAATATGTTTCATACTTTTTGGCCGCGTTTATTCTTATGTAACAATGATACCATAGCCTTTAATTTCTTACTTTAATAAGCTGTTGATATGTCCAAAATACGAAAGCCTTTGACGTTTTTCACTATTCAAGATTATGAAAAGTGGATTATCACTAATCCAAAGGGTCAATGGAACACCATTTTTTATAAGGTACAATTGTATATATGTATTTATGTGTGTGTGTACACACACACTCAAAACTCATATTATTCACCATTAGTTGATTAATCACACTTTCAAAGCTAATAAAACTCGCATTTTTCTTTTGTTTACTTCTTTTTCTCAGGGCTTAGGTGAGAATGACTCCAACGAAGGTCAAGAGTATTTTAGAAATAAAAAAGAATTGCGAAAAATGCTCGTCCCTAGTTCAGTTAAGAAAGATGATGATGCTGCATTTAATATTTTCTTTGCAGAAGATATGAGTGACGAGAGAAAAAAAGCTTCGAGATACTCATAAAGTAGATGAAGAATATCTCCAACTAGGCGATCCAAGAATGGTGAATATCACATATTCGGATTTCTTATACAAAGAGTTCATACATTATTCAATTGCACAAAACCGGCGAACAATCCCGTCGATGGTTGATGGATTTAAGCACACACAGCGAAAAGTGGTATTTACAGCTTTGTTGATAAATTTGGATACATTTATGAAAGTGCCGGATTTTGCGGGTGAGGTATCATCCAAGACATCATATCATCACAGCGATGGAGTTCTTACAGATTGCATCTTTCTCATGGCCCAAGAGTTTGTAGGTAGAAAAAACTTAAACATCATGCAATCAAAGGTCAATTTGGAACACGATCTCGGGTCCGTTTTTTGTTCTTATCTTATTTTTATTATTTACTATTTCGCATATCCTTAGGGATTATGGTCTTTAGAGGAGAAAAAAAATTTAAAAAAAAATGAGATAACAAGGTAGTAGAAGCAAAAAAAACCAAAGAGAAGAGATTATACTATATTCCAATTCATATATATGTACTATTAAATTTTATATTTTTATAGGGGCCCCAACATCATGGCATGGCTAGGTATGACCATACCAAACTTTCGCCCAGAGCTAAACTGGTCTTCCCCGAGATTGACAATTGTCTCCTCGAGCATTTGAAAGAAGGTGTTCAGATTCTTGAGCCTAAGTGGTATGATCATTGTTTTATAACATGGGTTTATGTTTGCAAGTGTATTGTTATAAATCATCCTTTCTTGTGCTCCTTCTAGGAGAAATATGCCATTTATTGTCTCTAATAATACTCTCTTCAATGTTATGTTTTTATCCTACAGGTATCTTTCGGTTATCCCCTTAGTTCTCGTAAATGGGTGTACCGGACTCGGAACCGGTTGGCGATAAAACATTCCGTGCTTTAATCCACGAGACATAATTGACCGCCTCCGGTGTCTCCTCACTTTTGAAAAGGAGAAAAAGGCCAAAGGAGTAAAGAAGAAAATAATGGAAGTAGAACTTTTATGTCCATGGTACAGAGGTTTCAAGGGGAGCATATTGCATCCTGGCAATGATGTAAGGGGTCATAGAATTTATACTAGCTCAGGCATGGTGAAGGAAGTTAAGCCAACTACTTTGGTGATAACAGAGCTCCCAATTGGGTTATGGACTTTGGTTTACAAAGAAGATACTCTGGAAATGTTGGCCAAAGGTCTCATCAAGGTGGGATTTTTGTTTGTTTGCTTTTATGTGTTCAATTGTTGTGTTGTATAAAAACTGTGTTTGTCTCAGATGAATTATGTATGGTATGTTGCAGGGCTATTCAGACCGGAGTTGCCTTGACAATGTGAAGTTGAGAATTTACTTGAACGAAGAAAACAGAAAGTCGGATGATCAACTCATTAAGAACTTCAAACTCACTTCAAAACTTTATACTGACGAAATGGTCTTGTTTGATGAGAAAGGCATTATCATTGAATTTTACACTCCCGAAGAAAGTAAGATTCATTCCACATTTCTATTTGACAAACATGGATGGAACAAGACTCTAGGATGTGTGTGTGTGTGTGGTGCTGACGTGTGAGAATGACAACACGGGTTGGAAGAGAAAAAAAAGGCCAAAAACTAGGAAAAGGAAAACATAAAATGCATTGAATTGCCCCTCGTGTGAAGGACTTCTTTGCTTTTTCCCTCGATTTTCCTCTACCCCTCATTTTAGGGATTGGCACTTAACTGGTTCAAGTGAATTGATCGTTTGTTTTTTTTTCAGTTCTAGAGTGATTCTTTAAAGTACGTCTCGATTACTATGGGAGGCGATATGAAAAGTTGTTGAATGATTATCAAAGAGAATTGACATTTCTAGCTGCCAAGATTAGATTTGTCAAAGCTGGATCAGAGGGGAAAATCCATGTCAAAAACGTAGAGAAGGGACGCAATGCGTTGCACAGTTGAGGCAGGAGGGTTACCTTTGCGATGAATCAACAACAGGATTCGATTACTTACTCAGGGTTAGTGATCATCTAAGTCCCTCCTCACTGGCAAGAGAATCCAAGATTTGAGGAACAAGAGGGAACAGATTCGACAACAATTGATGGACTTACGAAACACAACACCGGAAGACTTGTGGCTATGTGACCTGGAGGCTTTGGAGAAGGCACTGCCTCCGGGTGACGGTCTCTAGTTTATTGCTTTGCCAAGTGCTGTGTCATCTTGCTAGCTACTGTCCTGGTGAATAGCAAAGTCGGTCTTGACATTCCGGGATGCTTGCTAGAAGTTATCTGCTATTTTTATTAAGAAGATGATGTGTGACAAGAGGAGTTTTAATCCAGACTTGGGCTATTCACCAGGACAGTAGCCAGCAAGATGACACAGCACTTGGCAAAGCAACAAACTAGAGATCGTCACCCGGAGGCAGTGCCTTCTCCAAAGCCTCCAGGTCACATAGCCACAAGTCTTCCGGTATTGTGTTTCGTAAGTCCATCAAGTGTTGTCGAATCTGTTCCCTCTTGTTCCTCAAATCTTGGATTCTCTTGCCAGTGAGGGACGGACTTAGATGATCACTAACCCTGAGTAAGTAATCGAATCCTGTCGTTGATTCATCGCAAGGGTAACCCTCCTGTCTCAACTCCTCGTGCAACGCATTGCGTCCCTTCTCTACGTTTTTTACATGGATTTTCCCCTCTGATTCAGCTTTGACAAATCTAATCTTGGCAGCTAGAAATGTCAATTCTCTTTGATAATCATTCAACAACTTTTCATATCGCCTCCCATAGTAATCGAGGCATACTTTAAAGAATCGCACTAGAACTGAGAAAAACAAACAAACAAACCGATCAATTCACTTGAACCAGTTAAGTGCCAATCCCTAAAATGAGGAGTAGAGGATGATCGAGAGAAAAAGCAAAGAAGTCTTTCACACGAGGGGCAATTCAATGCATTTTATGTTTTCCTTTTCCTAGTTTTTGGCCTTTTTTTTCTCTTCCAACCGTATTATCATTCTCATTCTCACACGTCAGCACCACACACACACTCACACACACACATCCTAGAGTCTTGTTCCATCCATGTTTGTCAAATAGAAATGTGGAATGAATCTTACTTTCTTCGGGAGTGTGAAATTCAATGATAATGCCTTTCTCATCAAACAAGATCATTTCGTCAGTATAAAGTTTTGAAGTGAGCTTGAAGTCCTTAATGAGTTGATCATCCGACTTTCTGTTTTCTTCGTTCAAGTAATTCTCAACTTCACATTGTCAAGGCAACTCCGGTCTGAATAGCCCTGCAACATACCATACATAATTCATCTGAGACAAACATAGTTTTTATACAACACAACAATTGAACACATAAAAGCAAACAAACAAAAATCCCACCTTGATGAGACCTTTGGCCAAGATCTGCTCCACAGTATCTTCTTTGTAAACCAAAGTCCATAACCCAATTGGGAGCTCTGTTATCACCAAAGTAGTTGGCTTAACTACCTTCACCACGCCTGAGCTTGAATAAATTCTATGACCCCTTACATCATTGCCAGAATGCAATATGCTTCCCTTGAAACCTCTGTACCATGGACATAAAAGTTCTACTTCCATTATTTCTTTCTTTACTCCTTTGGCCTTTTTCTCCTTTTCAAAAGTGAGGAGACACCGGAGGCGGTCAATTATGTCTCGAGGATTAAAGCACGGAATGTTTTATCGCCAACCGGTTCCGAGTCCGATACACCCATTTATGAGAACTAAGGGGATAACCGGAAGATACTTGTAGGATAAAAACATAACATCGAAGAGAGTATTATTAGAGACAATAAATGGCATATTTCTCCTAGAAGGAGCACAAGAAAGGATGATTTATAACAATACACTTGCAAACATAAACCAATGTTATAAAACAATGATCATACCACTTAGGCTCAAGAATCTGAACACCTTCTTTCAAATGCTCGAGGAGACAATTGTCAATCTCGGGGAAGACCAGTTTAGCTATGGGTGAAAGTTTGGTATGGTCATACCTAGCCATGCCATGATGTTGGGGCCCCTATAAAAATATAAAATTTAATAGTACATATATATATGAATTGGAATATAGTATAATCTATTCTCTTCTCTTTGGTTTTTTTTGCTTCTACTACCTTGTTATCTCATTTTTTTTTAAATTTTTTTTTCTCCTCTAAAGACCATAATATCTAAGGATATGCGAAATAGTAAATAATAAAAATAAGATAAGAACAAAAAACGGACCCGAGATCGTGTTCCAAATTGACCCTTTGATTGCATGATGTTTAAGTTTTTTCTACCTACAAACTCTTGAGCCATGAGAAAGATGCAATCTGTAAGAACTTCATCGCTGTGATGATATGATGTCATGGATGATACCTCACCCGCAAAATCCGGCACTTTCATAAATGTATCCAAATTTATCAACAAAGCTGTAAATACCACTTTTCGCTGTGTGCGCTTAAATCCATCAACCATCGACGGGATTGTTCGCCGGTTTTGTGCAATTGAATAATGTATGAACTCTTTGTATAAGAAATCCGAATATGTGATATATCACCATTCTTGGATCGCCTAGTTGGAGATATTCTTCATCTACTTTATGAGGATCTCGAAGCTTTTTTTCTCTCGCCACTCATATCTTCTGCAAAGAAAATATTAAATGCAGCATCATCATCTTTCTTAACTGAACTAGGGACGAACATTTTTCGCAATTCTTTTTTTATTTCTAAAATACTCTTGACCTTCGTTGGAGTCATTGTCACCTAAGCCCCGAGAAAAAGAAGTAAACAAAAGAAAAATGCGAGTTTTATTAGCTTTGAAAGTGTGATTAATCAACTAATGGTGAATAATATGAGTTTTGAGTGTGTGTGTACACACACACACACATAAATACATATATACAATTGTACCTTATAAAAAATGGTGTTCCATTGACCCTCTGGATTAGTGATAATCCACTTTTCATAATCTTGAATAGTGAAAAACTTCAAAGGCTTTCGTATTTTGGACATATCAACAGCCTATTAAAGTAAGAAATTAAAGGCTATGGTATCATTGTTACATAAGAATACAAAGTAGGTTATATGTATTTACCTTGATGAGAGGTGTGATAAGCATTGAAAAGAAAGGAGGCTTCAGAAGCAATAAACGCGGCCAAAAAGTATGAAACATATTAAGGAGCAAGCCTCTTATATGTGACCCATCGTGATCCTATAGATACACCAAACCAAAAAGATGAGATACTTAAATTGTCTCTAAATTAAAAGTAAGAAGCGGAGGAATTAAAAAGAGAATTAAAGAAAGAACATACTTGATCGGTCATGATGATGATAGAGCCATATCTCAACGAAGGAATATTACGATCACCTTGTTTCAACCCAAGGATTTGTTTGATATTTTTGATTTTTTCATTTTGAATAATCTTTTCATGGGTCGAAGCCTTGACATTTATAAGCTTAACCGTTTAGAGCAAAGATCCCAAACCGGTGTTGGTCTCTAATGGGTAGACTAGAGAGGCTGTTCTCCTAAATAACGCAACAACCGGGTGACATATATAGAGAACTAACATGATGNTGATCGGTCATGATGATGATAGAGCCATATCTCAACGAAGGAATATTACGATCACCTTGTTTCAACCCAAGGATTTGTTTGATATTTTTGATTTTTTCATTTTGAATAATCTTTTCATGGGTCGAAGCCTTGACATTTATAAGCTTAACCGTTTAGAGCAAAGATCCCAAACCGGTGTTGGTCTCTAATGGGTAGACTAGAGAGGCTGTTCTCCTAAATAACGCAACAACCGGGTGACATATATAGAGAACTAACATGATGTAAGAAAGATAAAGTTTGAAGAAAAAGAAGAAGATAAAGGATTTTAAGAAAGGTAGTAATATATTACCACGAGGGATTTGCCAGTTTCGCCTTCGGTAAGGACCAAAGTGCATTCTTTGGATCTTGAAGACGAACCGGCATGTTTGGCGTCCAGTAGTCCTCTCGGTGGATTGTTGAGACACTTGACCTTGGAGCCGTCGCTTGCACGCATGTCAGCATTTAGCTGGAGCAACAGAATTTTTTTACCTATTTGAGATTTGGAAACTGGAGTAGAGAATGAAATCCACATTTAAGTGGAGCAATAGAGTTTTTTTTACCTATTTGAAATTTGGAAACTGGAGTAGAGAATGAAATTGAAAGAGTAGGTAGTTCGTAAGTTAGTTACTACTCAGTGTGTATGTTTTGTTTGTTGATATTACTTGAACACAAGTAGTCATCATAGATGGTCATCTCCAAGTTAATGTGGTGTTAGTACTTTGTGTGTGTGGTGTGTTCTAATTGGAAACTTACCTTCTATGAGAAATTGTGGTGAAAGATTCAAGTCTTGGGCAGAGGCATGGTCTTGAAAATTCACAAAAATCCACAACCGATTCAAGATAAGTTGAGGATCAATCATGGGGCCTGGTGCCGTCTTGGCCCGTTTGGACCGGACCAAAGTGAGAAGACGGGCCAACAGTTGTTCGATGATGATTTGGGCCATGGCATCACCGGGAACAAAGTATGGGCGATTATTGGAAAAGACAAGTTGTTGGAATTGAGAGCGGTTATCATCCACAAACGTCACGTGGACTTCCCCCAGCTATTCTTATGAGACACCACCCTGTTGGATCAATCACATGTACAAGTATGAGTCAACTACAAGAAACAAATTAATCAGACAATGAATATTTCAAGAAATGAAATAATGATGATGATGATGATGATGATGATTAATAATAATAACCCAAGAATTCTAAATATTTCAAGAAATGAAATAAGGATGATGATGATGATAGTAATAATAATAATAACCCAGGACTTCCCCACAGCTATGACTATGAGTCACCACCCTATTGGATCAATCACATGTACAAGTATGAGTCAACTACAAGAAACAATTAAATCGGCCAATGAATATTTCAGGAAATGAAATAATGATGATGATGATTAATAATAATAATAATCATAATAGTAACCTAGGAATGCTGAATATTTCAAGAAATGAAATGATGATGATGATGATAGTAATAATAATAGAAATATTTGCACTAAATAGCACTAAAACTTAAGTCATTTCTCTAAAGTGTTCTTATTTTCTGCTATTTGTGTGTGTGTGTTTGTTTGCTTCCGCTTGACCGCCTCTGATCTCTGATTCCTAACAAGTGGTATCGGAGCCTTGATTGGGTTAAACACACGGTTACACAGGATCAATCGCAGGAAGAAGGCTGTTCATGATTGTTTTTGCTGCTGTTTTGTTGCCGCGGTCAAGGGGCTGGTTCGGATCTGATCAGAGACTGGTTCGGATCTGGTCAGGGGGTGTTCGGTCGGTTTTAGGTGAACTTGGCGATTAGGGTTTCTGGTCTTGGACCTAGTACTCGTTGGTTCGGGTTCTTTGTTTTAGGGTTTGTTTTCTTTTGAAGGTTGCTTGGTTTCAGGCCGTTATTCCTTGATTTTTTTCTCTGGTTTTTTTTCTCTCGTTTTGCAATGGCCGAGGACGGGAGGGTTCGAATCGAGAAGTTCAACGGTACTGATTTTGCATGGTGGAAAATGCAAATAGAGGCGTTGCTTGATGAGTGCGATTTGGACATGGTACTGGAAGAGAAACCGGATGGAATGGATAAGGCTGCTGAAGCAATTTGGGACTCAAAGGACAAAAAGGCAAGAGATAAAATTACACTAGCTTTGACGAGGAGTGTGGCGTTTAATATCATGAAGGAAACAACTGCTCGTGGTATGTTAACAGATCTGTCAAATATGTATGAGAAACCGTCGGCCGGTAATAGAGTGTTCTTGATGAGGGGATTGTTCATGATGAGAATGAACGAGGGCAGACCAGTTACTGATCACATTAATGAGGTTGTTCGATGATGACACTCNGGATAAGGCTGCTGAAGCAATTTGGGACTCAAAGGACAAAAAGGCAAGAGGTAAAATTACACTAGCTTTGACGAGGAGTGTGGCGTTTAATATCATGAAGGAAACAACTGCTCGTGGTATGTTAACAGATCTGTCAAATATGTATGAGAAACCGTCGGCCGGTAATAGAGTGTTCTTGATGAGGGGATTGTTCATGATGAGAATGAACGAGGGCAGACCAGTTACTGATCACATTAATGAGGTTGTTCGATGATGACACTCAGGCTGTGATTCTTTATCTTCCTTGTCTGATAGTTGGTCGGGATTTGTGACAACGGTTACTGAAACTGTTGGAACAGGAAACTTGAAGTTTGATAGTGTTTTGGGTGAAGACATTCGCCGGAGGAACGCTAGTGGAGGATCTACTTCTGGGTTACTCAGTGTTAGCAGGGGAAGAGGTGATAACAGAAACAGTGGGTATTTTCATGAAATAGAACAACTTCTCTTAGTGCTTATCCATGAAAAAAGGTCCAAAGCATCCCCTTCAAGGTACATGGAAGCCACATCCACCTTATCATCCTGTGGAATCATAGTAACGGAAATACTTCTCTACTTTGAGGTCCCATCCTCTCGAGTCACCGCCTGCAGAAATTGGGAACTCAGTTTTGGCATGTGATAGACTTGAAGCACGTCGAGATCATTTATATTCCTCATTGATATTATCTGCCCTATTGTGTTGTTTCCCATTTCCACTATTACGATTTACGACGAGATGAATTCGCTTCCACAACAATCACCCTTTCTTACAAAACATCTAAAGCCGCCAAGCGAAAGGCAATGGTTGCCAAAGGATGATTACCAAAGGGATTTTCCTCATTATCTTCTGGATTTGAGTTAGTATTGGATGAGCGTGTGACCACCACGTTGACCAAAAAAGGTTTGGGGCAATGAAAATTAGACATATGTAGTCAATAGCAATTATCTCTAAAAATAAAAATTAGTAACAATTATTTTTGTAAAAATACCAAAATCATAAAAAAAAAAAAAACCATTTTCTTGTAATTAATTTTATGCCAAATAATTGTAATTGCCAAAATAAAACCAAACACGTGAAAACCATTTTTGGAAATTGCAAAATAAAACCAAAAACTGAAAACATAAAACCAATGGTCTTGTGGAAAACAACCCCTCTACCTTGTTGGGAAGAGGTAAATGTTTGGTTTTATGTTATGGACTGCAATTAAACTTTGTTTGCCCAAGTGATAGAAAGTATGATTCATATAATTACACTATCAGGTAACAACACATTCATGTATTCACTGCCCTAGTAAGTGTGCAAATCTAAGTACAAAGGGTGGAAGGCACATACCGGTGCATCTCCTGAAGTCTTGAAATCTAACCAACAATTGCTTCGCAGATCAAATTCTTTCACTGGCATCACAAATTAACCAGATACTGAGAAAGAAGAATGCATAAACAATGTTGAAAAGCAAGATAGAAACTTGATCATGGTAGGCATCGGAGAGGAGTAGTTTGATTAATCTAAAACCAAGGTTCCATCAACGGCCAAATATAGTTGGAAAAGGGTTTGAAAATGATAAAACGCAGATATACGTAACAAAACAGTCTTCAAGAGTCTTTAAAAGCATGCCTTTTCGATGAAGTCATGGGTAGTAAATGCAACAATGCATTTAGGGCTTAATGGAAAAAACCTCTCATTATGTTGTTATTGCTGCATTTTATTTTTGAACAATTTTTTTTATAATCAGCAATCTTGCAATAGTTTGTGTGTGAGACACACACACACACACACACACAAACACACTGACACACACACACGGACACGGTACGATATAATGGATGTACCCAGCATGGTTTCCTCTGACACACCCTCCATTCGTCCAATAATTAAAAGAAGCCTGCCGTTCCAAGCTATCTAAAAGAATGCAAAGATATAATCACGTCACGTCAATACAGAAGAAGAGACATTAAATTTGGTCATGCATTAAATACATCTGTTACAAGAGTTGTTAAAAGAAGATGGTGTAGAGTACTAACCAATGACTGGCCAGGATAAGAGAACCGTTCAATAAGAATCCACTTGTGATCCTCATCAACAAGCTTTGACCAAGACCAATTTTTCAAGTCTAGAACCTACAACAAAATGGGTCAGTTTCATGAAGCTAAGCAACGAAATTTAGAGCAAGACAGTACCATTGTTAACATAGGCAATCGGACACAGACAAAGCCACAGCCATAGAAATAGGTAGAAAACCCTTACGTGAAGATTGCCCAGAAAACACCCCTCACCCGCATAGATTCCTTCAGTCATGTAACTTTTCCCCCCGTAGACGTACATTTTATCTTGGATAACTGCAGCGGCATGCGCAAATAAGGAAAACCAGATGCATAACAGAGAGATGAGAATAAATAGAAGACGTGCCGAGAGAAGAAAATGAAACGTGGAATGTATGTACTCGAAAGCGTGGGGGAGGTGGGGTCCCGGAAACCGGCGGTGCAATCCATTGATCGTAACCAGCAATTGAGCCAGAAGTATCTTCTCGTCTACAGGCCTTCTTCTTCTTCTTCTTGCCACCGCTTAGTGTGCCTCGGTGCTTCCTCTTCGCGTGCAGAAGCATCTCCGCGAGCCTTAGTCTGCATTGGTGCTTCCTCTTCGTGTGCCGCCGCTGCATTTCCCCGAGCGTGGGCAGGGTTAGGGTTTAAGATTGGGAAATATAAAGCTCTGGCTTTAAAGAGGAAGCACCTAGGCCGCAAAGGCAGCAAATTTTATAGTACAGTACCTATCTTTGGGTACAGCCTGAAAAAGGCGCAGATGGCGAGGAGAAGAGATCGACCAATGTCAAGAGGAAGGTGAAGATGATGGTGAAGATGGTTAAATCTCATTATATATATATATATATATATATATATATATATATATATATATATATATATATATATATATATATATATATATATATATATATATGAGTAAGTTTAAAATGACACCAGTTCGTTTGGGTACCTACAGTGTCTTGTTTGTAAAATTGACGGTTCCTACCCCTAACACTCCCCTAACCCCCTAATTTAGATTGGGATAGGTTTCCCCTTACTCGTTGGTCCGTCACAGAATATTTTATACTCTTGGGAGGGTCGCTAGTCTCTTGGCAATCCAAAAAGTAATGTTTCTCGTTGGTCTGCTGCGGCGTAATATCGAGCCATGGCTAGTGCGTGTAATGAGATCTATAGATTCGAGGTGTTCTAGCTGCTATACAAGTCCCTTTATGCTGCGGCGTAATATCGAGCCATGACTTTTTGATGCTTGCCCATTTTTTGTATCAGACTTTTTTTGTGTATTTTTATTTTTCATTTTATTTTTCTATTTTTTTATTTTTTTATTCTAGGTTTTTCTTTTTGAACTTTCCAAATAAGTACGTAACAAAAAGTTAAAATGTTTAATTTTAAATAGATGAAATGTATGTTAATATGTTTATTTTTATTTTTATTTCAAACATAAAAAATTTTAAAATTTTAAAACTTTATAAAAAATCGAAAATAAATTAGAAAAAATCTAGGAAAAGAAAAAAGAGATAGAAAATATTTAAAAAAAGAAATACACAAATAATAAAGAAAAAATAAAAAATGAGCACGAATGCCCCTATGGTTTAAAATTTATGCGCAAATGCCCCTCTTCGCCGGAAAATTATCAGAGGGGACACGGATGCAGCATTTTAAAACCACGGGGAATTTAAAAGTAAGTTTTGAAAATAAAGAAGGTATTGGTGCCAATTTTCCAAACAACATGGGGCATCGGAGCTATTTGGCCCAAGTACTTAACCAATACCAAAATTTCTTGAAAAAACCGAGAATACCGAACTTAAAAGTAAAGTACCGAGAAGGAACCGAAATGTACCAAACCAAATGGTCGGTACGAGGTGACGTCCCATACCGAAAATCCCGAACCGAACATATATACTAAAATATTATAAAAAATAATACCCCTGAGTAATAATTTTATATTCCTTCACCAAATAATAATTTTTATAAAAAAATATTTGGTTCAAGTTCTATTATGTGTAAATTCTACTTTTATTCGTGTATTAGTTTTTGTGTATGAACATAAAAGTATTCACAGAGATTTGAAATACTCCTTTGTTGTCGTTCATTTTTTTAGCGTGTGAAATATAAACTAAGTTTTGATACGCATCTCTTGCATTCAAATATTCATTTTTTTTTAAATTTTTCATGTTTTTTATTTAAATTCACTTTTTAATTTTCAAAAATAAAGGGACATTGTTAAATTTTAACGTGTAAAGTAGTTATGTATATTCATCATCATTTGTACCGAAACTAATACCGAATTATCCCGAACCATACCGAATCGATATTTCGGGTCGGGATCGGTACGAAGTAAAATCTTATACCGAACTGAAATATTTGGTACGGTATCGGTACGAGCTAAATACCGTACCATGCTCACCCTACTTTGACATGTGTCATCTTACTTTACAAATTTTATATAACATGACACATTAATAAATTACATGTTATGCTTTACATTCTCGTTTATCATTTATGAGAAATTATTTATGTCAATCTTTAAAATTTGATGAATTAAAAACCATGTATTTTATATTGAAAAATTGTTGGCTTTTGAACTTATTGAAATTTATGTAAATGAAATTAAAATTAAAAAATTTCAACAAAACTTAAATTAATTATTAATAAAAAAAGAACATATTCACGATTGACTCCGTCTTTATTTTTATAAAAACGGAAATGTTATTAAAAGTATTTTGAGTAAAATATAAATTTTTAAAAATTATTAATCTATTCTTTTGTATGGAAATTTATTTAGCTATAATATAGCTCATCTTAGATCACCTAATTAATGATGAAAAATATATTTTAAAGAATGAATTCTTTATAGGTCTTAAACATGTATTTGATAATTTCTAATATGAAAAAATTTATGCTTTAATGTATTCCATAAATTTTTAATAATTATAATTTCCTTAAAATTAAAATATTACAAGGAGTATTAAAGAAATCTATGAAAAGTTAAATTGTGTTATGAGATATTATATATATTCACCTCACGGCACCCATAGTCTTTAATACTTTATTCTAATGAAATAAGGAGTGTTTATGAAGGATAAAACTCTTTTTAAAAAGAAAAATATTTATGAAGGATAAAACTCTTTTTAAAAAGAAAAATATTTATTAGTATAATTTTTCATAGAGAAAAAATATTATAGTAAAATATATATTGAGAATTGAAAAAAATATAATCTTGATAATAATATATTTATAGTTTAAAGTACGGAATGACACATATATCTTCAAATATAATATATTAAAATACTTTTAGTGCTCCATATGGTTTGAAAAATAGGTATGAATGTATCTTTTATTTTCAAAATTTATCTAAAAAATGTCTGTCATTTCAAAAGCTTGCACACATGCACCACCTCAATTCGTACTATTTTTCATTCATTTTTGCGTTGAAAAGGGAAGTATTGATGCCTATTTTTTAATCCACATGGGCGTCAGTGCCTATTATCATTCTTAAACTACTTTTGAAAATTATTATTTTTTTATAATATTTTAAAATTCAAATTAGTTTGTATTTTAAATGAAAAAACTAAATAAAAAATAACATATAATTTCTCTATCTAAAGTTAACATTTCTCTTATTAAAAACGTGAATGTGAAGAGGTATGCATTCTAAACTGAGCAATCTGGAGGGCAGCAACACTCTTGGTTTTCTTTGGAGGTTGTGTGTTTGTTAGCCTTGAACCACCATTGCATACGATGTGATGGAGATCTAATAAGGGTAGAGTAGAACCAGCATGTAAGACCATCCATGATTGCAGCAAATTAGCTCCAATAAGGGCAATTAGTAAATGAAAAAGTGATCCATTATTGATTCATTACCCATAACACAACATTTACTCGCTCCGTTTGGGAAAACAAGCTAAAATGGGAAGTGCTTTCAGGAACGGAGGGAGTAGAAGGCAAGCTAAAATACGAATATGGTTGTAGTAAGAGGCAATGAGACGGCACCATGATAGGGTCTCCAAAGAAAGAGACTAGCCTTTCGTAAGAATGATATATGAATTGGCTATAACAATATTTTGAAACAACTTATAAATTAAAAGATAAGTATAATAAGAGTTTTTTTTATATGAATAGCTAATACATATAAATAATGCTCAAAAGTTATCATTTTTAACTACTACAATAAAAGTCAAAACTAGTCAAAATGTCTACAACGAACATAGTATGCCATATGTCGGATAGAGAACAATCGAAATTAGAAATTTTCCAAAGAGAAAACATTGAGTAAATTTAAAAAAAGAGAATGCAGTCTTTTTATTTTATTAAGACGGTACCCACAAATCAATCCAAACAGATTACAATACATCAAGACCATACCACAAGTTATGTAGTCCAGGCTCTGACTTTATTATGATTACAATACATCAAGACCATACCATAAGTTATGTAGTTCAGGCTCTGATTTTTCAAGACAGCCTATAAGAGCTACAACAGGGTCAGATTAATAAATAATAATTTTTTTTTTAAAAAAAGAAAGGAATGCACCCAAACACAAGGGCCCCTACCCTGGGGTTCGACTGAAGGTAAAATGCGGGATGCACCCACCAAAGTAAACTTCATATCTTACAAGCTGGGAAGGGAAAATGGGTAAACCACCCGCCGATCAAAGCCGCACTGGTTAGTGTTTTAATTTCAAAATATAGACATTGCGTCATCCTTCTAAGTTCCACACGGAACCCACGCCTACCTGAGAATAACGCTCTTCTCCAACCCCCTGCTGTGGCTCGAGCCCTTTTTCGGTCTTGCAGCTTCAACTCCGCCCAATACCTTCTGCTTCAAATTGATTTCACTGTGCAAGAAGAAAATTAGGAGTGAAAACACAAAATTAGAGTTCATTTTATCAGACATGAATCCAGCCTTAACTCTCTCACAGGTATTGATTGTTAGAAGATAAAAATCTAGACTAGAGAATGTGGACGACGATTGGATTCCAACTAAAAGACAATGCCATGAAGCAACCAACTTGCAGTAAAAGAAAGACAATTTCATGACACAACTTGCCGCAAGAACTACAAAATGTCCAAGCACCTCAAGTTTGGCATTTCTTGACTGCTTGACTGCCAGCTGGTCACGTAAATGCTCAATATCCTGCAACAAAGGAAATCCATACGTGAGAAAGCACTGACTAAAATCATCTCCCCTTGCTTGACCAATAGAATGTATGTGGTAACAAGTAGCCATCTCTAACCTCCATGACAGAAAATACATTGGCATGGTGATTATCAGACGCAGCATTCGATGACTCCGCTTTATCTGACCATTCAGCTTTCTGAGTTTTCTGTTCAAGAAAATGGCAACAGGTGATCAACAGCAGCAAGAGAGAGAACGTTTCGCTTTACCAGGTGAATATTTTTAAAAGTTGTTACCCTGGGATCAAAGTTTGCATTGGTATCAAAATCCACATTAGAGACAAGGTAACGGCTAAGTTTAAGGACATGCACCTGCCAACATCCACACACACTATATTACCATCTACCTTCCAAAGGGGTGTGTATATATAGCAAAAGCATCATCATAATAAACACGCAAATTATCACACATCATTCTTATAGCAGAACTCCTCAGCTCCTCCAAATGATAGCAGCACAATTTCACCACAATAAGTGCTCACAACCAAACTCAACCCCTGCAAAAAAGAGTAGCCTACAGTGATGCATTGCTCCTGAAGTCCTGATCCAAGTAATGAACGAAAAACATGGCAATCGCAATCCTTTTCAATGAAGTCATACCATAATGCCAGCAGAAATGTTTTGCCCTGTATTTGGTAGCACTGACAAGGAATAATCCGGCATGTTCAGGATGCAAGTATCAGCTCCTACCAAAAATAAACCACAAGGAAATGAACACAAAGGCACAGATATGCTATGTCATTAAACATATGACTATAATGCCCCAAAATAGCCTAGAATGTAATAATGACTTCCTAATAAATTGTAATTCTGATTTATGCTTAAATTAAATAAGCATTTAAAATGACAGAGCTAAAATAAGATGTTTTCAAACTCTATCTTTTTATGGTCAAATTTATATTCCAATTGTAGGTCTGGAGGAGACGAGTCCAACAGTATATATATTAACACACACACACACACCAGATGGTAGGTCTCGTGAAAACATGACTGACATATTGTTCGTCAAGTTTAGAATTATGTATAAAAAGTTATGAAAAAAATGCATGTTTTAGTAGGATAAAGAAATAAATTGATTTTATAATATAATAATACAATAATAATTTATAATCCTAAATTCCTATTTCTACACGTGTAAGTAAAACCCTAAACCCCCAAACCCTCACATTCATATTCATATTCATATCCACACACACACACACACACACACAGATACACACACACACACACAAGATGCTTGAAGGGCAACAACGGTAGAGTGTTGGTTGAGACTACTGTGGTGGCAAAGCGCTGGGGGTGGGGGAGGTGGATTACTTTTGTGGCCTCCTAAATGCTGGAGGAAACCACATGCTCGAACTAGGTGAGTTGGGGCAATCTGAGGCACTTCAAGACTTTGGGTATTGCCAACGCATAAGTCTGGAAAAGGTTGCCCGGGCGTTTGAGGGATGCGTAGTTGGCGAGCTTTGGGGCCAGATGAGATCCCACTAGAGTTTAGGAAGCATGCAGGGCGTGGTGAGTTGCTATGGTAAACCGAACTCTTCAATGTTATATTCCGGACGGCTAGGATGACGAACGAGTGGAGGGAGAGAGTGTTGGTCCCTCTAGCAATCCAATGGTTCAAGAAGTTGACGAAGATGAGATATTATCATTATATATTCATATCTTAAATTATGACACTAAATTTTAAGTTTGAATAACTTTTGAAGTTTGCTTAAGTTGTTTTAATACAAGCACCTGGGATCGTTTTGGATTTGGAATAACTTCTTATTTGTGTATTTATTTCTAACATGACGAGGCTGTGGGAGATAAGCTTCGAGAAGCTAGGTTGAGGTGGTTTGGTCATGTGAGATGGCGGGATGTTGATGCTTTAGGTTGTCGTGATTGATTGTGTTTGAGAATATGAATTGAATTGGGAATTTGTATATCCGGGTATATTGTTGATTGTTGTTTTGCTGGGACTTTGAGTTGAGTTCTTGCTTTGCATGTTCTACACCTTCCTCGCTGTGTGTTGCTGTTCCTTTCTGCTTATTCTGTTCCTTTCTTCTCGTTGCTCTCCCCTGTCCTGTTCCTTTTGTTGCTCCTTCTTTGATAATAGGATAGTTGCGGCTGGCTGCTGTCTCCACTGCTGCTGACCTACCGGCGAGGGAGACACTGAGTCGCTGCTGGGTTACTGGATGGGGCTTCTGCCAGTGGATGTTGCAGCTTTGGGTACTGCTGCCAGAGGGCTGAGCTGCTGCTGTAGGGGTGTTCATCGGTCTAAAACCGGACCGGACCGAACCGAAGACCGAAATATGCCAAAACTTAGATCGAAGACCGGACCTAAATGATCTCGGTTTTGGACCGGACCGGACCAAAATCACATGGACCGAACCGGGAAGACCGAAAAGACCGAATCCATGCTTATTACCTGGAAATCTGGAGAAGAAGATGGTGAAAAAGATTAGAGATGGCTGACTACTGAGGAATTAATTGTACCTTCGTAGATTCGATTGAAGCCTTTCGAAACAACTCAAACAAGAAGGAGATATGAAATTTGAGAATCGTCGGCCGTCGGCTGTCGCCAATCCGTCGCCCGTCCATCGCCCGTCTGAGAATTGCCTGAGAATCGTCGGCCGACTGGGAATGAGAAGCATCGGCGGTTGGAAACAATGGTGTAAGGACGGCGGGTCAGTGACGATTGGGAATTGCCGAATTGAGATGGGTGTTTGGGGTATTTGGGTTATAAAAATTGGATTTGTACAGTGGATTGGACTTCTTCACTCTTGGACCAATTGAAAATTAAATGGGCTATTCCAGTCTATTTGGTCCAGACCGATTGTGAATCGGGACTAGACCGGACCGGACCGAAACCCGAAATGTTAAATTTATAGGATCGAAGACCGACCCGAAATCAATTCGGTCCGGGTTTGGTCTGGACCTATCGGTCCGGTTCGGTCGGTTTTTTCTGTGTTGCTGACCAACAGGGAGAAGCTGCAGTTGCCGGGAGGGGTTGCCTTGATGAAGAAGGAGCAAGAAGATGGCATAACACTCGAATAATGGTTCTTTATTGTAGTAATGTAATCCGTTACGTAAAGAAGTTTTGATTGCATGACGGTAATCGTGGGAAATTTGTTTCCTCGATAGGCCGCTATTTGTATTGAATATGTTTGATGTTGTGATAGCTGTGTGTTGAGACTCTGAAACAGGCCACCTAGTAATACCATACAAAAGAAACTTGATATCCAAAAGGATTAAGATACGAGACAGGCTTTGAGGGGCATGAGCGCATACCCAATGGTTTTGGGTTAAAAACGTACGTACGACAGTGCAAGAAAGGAACTCCAACCTGCCTCAAAGATGTTTTCTGAGTTTTCATAGGTGGCTCCGAGCAATAGTCAGTTGAGAGTGAACCTTATCCAAGCAAGTTAAATGTGGTGTGATTAAGATCTAAAGTGAACAAATGAATATTCATGATGTTGGATTAATGATGTTCACTGATTTTTCAAATGTTGTGTGATTATATGTTGGTGCATGTTAGTTTATGGGTTAGTTCTAGTATTAGATATATATATTCTCGCTCAATTTAAAATGTTTTATTTTGATCATATGTTGATGCATGCTAGTCTATGGATTAACTAGTATTTGTATTAAATTGTTATAAATGGATATTTTATTTTAAATGTTTTAAAATGTTGTGCATGTGGATTCATCTAATAGCAAACTGGTTCGCTAGCTCGTTGATTTGGGTTACGCAAGTTGGGGTGTTACACAAGCTGTAATTTTGGAATTAAAGAAAAAAAAGCAATCATCAAAGGGTGTGAGGTTGAAATGATAACGCATTGTACCTTTCTTGTGAGTTCCACCGCCAACAATAAACCAACTATCCCCCATTGTTGCACCTGCACGACCATACGGTCCTGTAGGAAAATCCGTAGTATCCTTAGGTCCTGACCATACCTCCTGAAAAATTACAAGACGGAAACTGTGAACACTTCAACTAGCAGGTTTTTTTGTGATGCTAAAAGGTGCCCATACTTTTTCAAGATCAAGAACATGGAGGTCATCAAACCATATATAGTGTGGAGAACCACCAAAGATTAGAAGATAACGCTCCTTATGTAATGCAGCAACATGATCGACTCTGGGATATGGAGGTTGCCCCCTAAACAAGAAAATGTTACAAATCTCTAAAGATGAGGAAATATAAAAGGAAGAAAGTATATTAAAAGAGATACAGTCAGCTTTTAGCAATTGACAACTCATCCCTTGATATTAGAGAAGCAACTAAACAACTGTTTTAATTAACCCAGAGACTGAACGTTCACATACCGAGCATCCAATTTTCTCCATATCCTGCTCACGAGATCAAGGATATGCACATCATTAAATTTGAATGCTTTCCTTGCATCTTCTCCACCAAATATCACTAAGCGATTTCCAAAAAGGTTCACAGAGTGGCCTCCTCGCGCGATCTACAAAAACAAACCAAATACAACAATTAAATTTAAGAACCAGATTGTTACAAACCATTTGGATGATGGCATATATTCAGTATTATGTAGAATTTCTCAATGTTGACCACAAACCCCTTCAGTTGAAACAATTATAATGACCAAGGGGCTGTGGTAGGATTAGAAGCAAGAACGTTCAGTAAGGGCAAAAGATACACACCGGTGCATCTCCCGAGGTCTTGAAGTCCAAACAAGCATTACTCTGCTGATCAAACACTTTCACTGCGATCAATTTTTTTATGGATGCTCAGGAAGTAGGATATTAACTTCATAATAGTAAGCATAAGTAGCAGCTAGTTGCAAGATCAGCTGCAAGTAGGGGCTTATATTCCTGATAGATTAGCAGTTTAATTAATCAAAAATCAAGAAACTTTTAATGGCCAATTGAAGTTGGAAAAGGCTTGCAAATCATGGCTTTCCAGATATCTGTCAAAGTACATACTTCATGACAGTTTCTAAAGACATGACAACACTTCTCATCCTAACGGTACATTTACGGAAACTGAGAAGAGTTGGCCTAATGCAGGTTATGGTATGATGGAAAATACTTCATGTTCATCAAACTTTCTTTAGTGTATGTATATAAAAGCGATGAATATACCATTCCTGTGACGGGTCCATTGTATGTCCAACAATTAAAAGAAGCCTTTCCTTCCAAGCTATCTAGAAGACCACACAAAGATATAATCATATCAACCAAGAAGCAGCAGGATGCATTCAATTCCGTAAGTAATTAAATAGATCCAACTTGAAGGTGTTGGATTTTACTTACCAATGAATGGGCAGCATAAATATTTGATTTCACATCCCCATTCACTCCCGGATCAGTGCCAATGAGCTCATGCCAAGTCCAAGAGTTCAAATCAAGTACCTACAATGGTTTGGTTATAGTCCTGATGGATATTAGAGACAACATTGCGACAAGGTCTAGAGTGAACCACAAATAGCTAGAATGCTGCATGGATAGATAAATGCACAGAATGAGAAAATCGAATGGAGACTCAACGGCTTAGTTGGAAATCACCCAACTAATCCACCTGCTTACATGAAGATCGCCAAGGAAACAACCATCCCGGCTTCTTCCCCCGTAGATGTACAGTTTATCTCCCATGACTGCTGCTCCATGCTGCAAGCAAACGGTTCAAAGAAGGGACAAACCAATTCAATGGAATGGAATGCAATTCAATTCAGGTGGAGCCGAATAAAGGTTGAATAAAAAGCCAACAACATGTATTTTTAAGTACCCAAGCCCGTGGTTCAGGTCGAGTCCCAGAGACTTGTACGGGAACCCATTTGTCGTAGAAAGGAATTGAAGCAGAAGAACAACCTGAGAGATCAACAGGACCAAAAACCTCAGGTCTCATGAAACCTTCTTCTTCCTCCTCCTCGTCGTCGGATCTGGGCACTTCATTATTCAATTCGTCCATGACCAACTCTTTCAGGGCATAGTAGTCCTTGATGTCAGGGTAAAATTCTTTTTGGACCAGAGGCGGAACATCAGACCAGTAGGCGATAGACTCAGGGTACATCACGCCTACCTCTTCAATTTGCCAGCGGAGATCTTGGCGGATGTCGCCGCGGGTCAGGCCCTCGTATAACACCTCCGATTCCCGTCTCTTCTTTGCCATCTATCTGATCGGTTGGCTATGGCTACCGAACGAGGAATGAAGCGGTTAGAGTTTGCAAGGCTGCTATTTATATAAATAAAAAAAAAAATAAGGCGGATTGGAGGAATCTTTTCAGGGGTTAGGACTTAGGATTACACATGTTTCCGTTAGATGTCGTAAATAAAGGACGATGGATGCCACTGAGGTAAATACAAAGATTTTAGGGTTAAATAGTTACATCTCACTTGCTAGAAATTGAACACGAATCTTACTCTCTTGACACTCATTGTCTTGCCATCTCAGTGCGATACAATTGCTAGGAATCAAACTCAGGTCTTGCCTCCTAGACACTCATTGCCTTGCCAACTGCGCAATGCTTACCGACTAGTTAAATGTTGTAAAATCCCACACTTAGGGGTCTGGATTTAAAAATATTTTACATACTCCCCCCGTCGCGCAGAATATTTATTATTTTGATTTTTAAGAGATTTAAAAGAAGTGTATTTTTGTGTTAAATTTCCAAAAATATCTTTGGATGTTATAGACAAAAGTAGATGTGATAAGTAGATTAGTAGTAAAAAATGTAATGTGATAGGTAGGTTAAGAATTAATAGGGTAAAAGTGACTGTTTAATATAAATGAGAAAATTTTTTTAAAACAATTGAAAAAAGAAAGTAGAAAGGTTTTGTAGGACGGAGAAATGGTACATAACGATTTTAAAATATCTTTATACGGAATATTAAAATATACCTAAATAATACTAAAACATAGTGATTTTTCTAATGTAGTTTCATATGTTTTTATTTCCCAATGTAATGTCACTGATCATTGTCCACTAGTCATTGTTGAACTAAATGTTCATCGCCTGGACATTGTTCAAAACGAATGTCTATCATCAGTGGACATTGTTCCCGTCACTAGACATTATTCAAGTACTATTTAGAGAATAAAAAAATTTAAGTATTACATTGAGAAATAACATATGTTTTAAAACTATTTAGTGCAAATTTCACAATATTATTTAAGTCCGGTTTTTCTACCGACTAAGAAGGGTGAATAAGATGATGTGACCTGTTGGATAAGATGTTGGACATCGGGTTTTTCTACCGACTAAGAAGGGTGAATAACATGTCTCCAAAGATGATGTCCAGTTTTTCTACCGACTAAGAAGGGTGAATAAGATGATATGAATATGTTTTCATTTGTCTTCTTAGAGCATCTCTAATGGAAAAAAAGAAGGGTGAATAAGATGATGTGAAATACAAAACCTGAAATCATCGCGTAGTTTAATATCTTCAATTCTTCGTCTTCCAATTTGCATCTTCGTCTTTCCCCTCTCTGGCGCGATAGAATTTATACATATATTTCGAATATTCAAATCTAAAGATTTTGGCATGAAGTTGCTCTAATTATTTTGGTATAAAGATTTATTTCCCATATTAACAACTGAAAGCCACCTCAATTGGTTGATTGCATCTTCAGCCTTTTCATAATCTCCTCTTTTTGAGATTGTATCTCATTTTCCTTCGGAATGAATACAATTATAGATAAATTTCAATCCTCGACATGGATTCAAGTTAACTATCTTGGAAATTTTAAAGTAAATTGGACGTTTTTTCGGACATAAATTCGGTTGGGTCCACAAAATTATTTTCCAAAATAATTATGGACGATTAATCTCGTAAGTAAGACGAACGTCTTGACATATGACACGTCATAAACGGTGCTCGAGTGAATGAGAAATTAATTCTCAAAGTTGAATGCTAAGGTAGAGTAAATGCCTTTGTCCCACACCGGTTTCTAAACCTTTCGTATTCTCATATTTAAGCTTAGGCTTTGAATTGAGCTTATGAAAGGAACAAGAAGAGGACTCCTCGCGCGCCCGGCGCCGCCGCCGCCGTCCGTCCGGCTCGGCACGACGCGCGCGCGGCGGGGCGCGGCGATCTCCAAATCTCCGATCACCTTCTCCGGCAATCTCTCTCTGCGTTATACAAACTTTCCGACGATCTCCAAATCTCCGATCACCTTCTCCGGCGATAACTTCCCGTCGTTCTCTTCGCCGGTGCTCTGTTCTACCGCTCTAGACTTAGCACGTAGCAGTTTTATTCTCCTGGGAGGAGATTGCCCACGTTAGCCAGTGCGGGAGGCGGGCAATACTACCTTAAGGAAAGCTTAGGCGACTCCGCTTTCCTTACCTACGGTTCAAGAAACATCTCCGGCGACCCTTTGTTCTCCGTCCGAAGAAAAAGTCCGTTCGAGCTCCCGAAGACTCCAAGTTTTATTTTCTTTCATTTCTTGTTGTAAAATCCGAACGTTTTATAAGTTCGGATTATTTTTTTTTCCGCTGTAATATACAACAATCTTAAGGTAGTATTAATGGAGTTCGGATTCGGCATCGTGGGTTCCTCCGGCAACGGAATGAGTTCTGAAATCCCGGTGGAAACCTCTTCGGTCGCCATGGTTGTGCCGTCCTCACCACTACCCTTTGGGGCAAGTGTGGGCGCCGCGACCATGACGTCGTTTTCAATGCCGAGCTCGATCTTCGGGTCGGCCCCTCGACCCATTCCCGGGCTCGAAACCACGGGGGATCACCCCATTGGTAATTCGAACCCGTTTCTCGGACCGACTACGGCTTCGGCCTCGACGGTCAACTTTGGACCGAACGCGGGCTTTCCCACCCCGGTCAACGTAGGCCCGGGTTTCCCCACACCGGTCAATCCATTCGTTGGACCCCATTGGGCGACTAACGGGCCATTCCTCCACACGCCCAATGCAGTTGGGCCGATTACGGTGCCCGCTAGTTCGGTTCAAAGGCCACCGAAGTTCAATGGGACGAACTTCAAAATGTGGCAACAAAAGATGATGTTCTTTATGACTGTCTTGGGATTTGCTGAGTACCTGCAGCAAGATCCCCCCCAGCCCAATGAAGCCAACGACCCCCTCGTGGCGATGGTGAACCAAGCATGGTACCACAACAACTATCTCGCCATCAACATTATCCTCGAGGGGTTGGGAGATTCGCTGTACCCCGTCTACGCCGGTGCAACGCTCGCCAAGGAGCTTTGGAATAGCTTGAACAAAAAGTATCAAGCTGAAGATGCCGGCACAAAAAAGTTCATCGTCGGGAAGATGCTGGACTACAAGATGGTCGACAGCAAATCTGTTGTCGCCCAGGCTGAGGAGCTTACGGTAATCTTCAACAAGTGCAATGAAGAAAAAGTAGGCGTCAGCGAGGCCTTTCAAGTGGCGGCCATCATCCACAAACTTCCCCGGTCGTGGGAAGATTTCCAAGCCGACCTCAAGCTCAAAAGAACGGAGCTGAATCTGGAGCAACTGCTCACGCGGTTGAGGATCCGAGAGGAAGGGCTTGCTAGAAGAAATGGAGGGGCTAAGGCGAATGTTGTAGAACATCCGTCGGGCTCTTCACATGGCGGGAAGGACAAGAAGAAAATGGGTCCTAAGGGTGGTGTTTCTAAATTTGCAGGAAAATGCTACAATTGTGGCATTACTGGACATCGTTCCTCCGATTGTAGGAAAAAGAAGCCACAAAAGGGAAAGAAGAAAACCACTGAAGCCATGTGTGCGGAGCTTGACAACTTGGACCTCTGCGCGGTTGCCACCGAGGTGAATCTCGTCGGGTCAAACCCGAAGGAATGGTTTGTGGACACAGGAGCCACACGCCATATTTGTTCAAATCGGAGCATGTTTCACGACTTTCAAGAGAGCTCCGGTGACAAGGTGTGGATGAGCAATTCGGCCCAATCAGAGGTTCAAGGGATTGGAAAGATCAAGCTGAAAATGACTTCCGGCAAGGAGCTCACGCTCAACGACGTGCTCTATGTCCCAGACATTCGCAAGAATTTAGTGTCGGGGTCACTGCTGATCAAACACGGGTTTCGGTTGGTGTTTGAATCAGACAAGCTAATCTTATCCAAGAAAGGGATTTTTATTGGGAAGGGTTACATTTCTGATGGGCTAGTAAAGCTCAATGTAATGACTGTTCATGAAAAGATCAATAAAAATCCTGTTGCTTATGTGTGTGAGTCTTCTAGTTTATGGCACGGTAGACTAGGACATGTTAATTATGCATCTCTCCGGAAATTAATTAACATGGAACACATACCTAAGTTTAGTATTGACCTAACCCACAAGTGCGAAACTTGTGTTGAGGCTAAGTCAACTCGAAGTTCGTTTCAAACGATCGAACGGAACACTCAACCTCTAGAGTTGGTTCACACCGACTTGTGTGATTTTCGAACAACGCCTTCAAGAGGGGGTAATAAGTACTTTATTACCTTCGTCGATGATAGCACGAAATATTGCTATATCTATTTACTAAAAAGTAAAGATGAAGCGTTAGACACTTTTGTTCGATATAAGAATGAAGTGGAAAATCAACTCAATCGCAAAATAAAAGCATTGAGAAGCGATAGAGGTGGTGAGTATGATGCTCCACTTAATGAGTTTTGTGCACAACATGGAATTGTGCATCAAGTAACCCCACCGTATACACCACAGTCTAACGGAGTAGCGGAGCGCAAGAATCACACTCTAAAAGACATGATGAATGCGATGCTGCTTAGTTCTGGATTACCTCAGAACATGTGGGGGGAGGCTATTTTATCAAGTAATTATTTACTAAATAAAATACCTCGTAAGAAACTTGACAAAACTCCGTATGAACTTTGGCATAATAGGAAACCTTCCTATAAGTATCTCAAAGTGTGGGGGTGCCTCGCGAAAGTACTTGCACCACCACCAAAGAAGATGAAGATCGGTCCAAAAACTGTTGATGGAATCTTCATCGGGTACAATAGTATGTCATACCGGTTCTTGGTGTACAAATCAGATAATCCTGAAATTCACAAGAACACGATCATTGAGTCACGGAATGCAACGTTTTTCGAGTACATTTTTCCGTGCAAGTCAAGTGACGAAGCTAGCTCGTCCAAACGTTCTCATACTGAGATGATGGATAATGATGATCCAAATCAGTCGAATTCCGGTGACGATGATGAAGTCGAACATGAGACTGAATTGAGACGAAGTAAAAGAATACGAACTAAAAAGACGTTCGGTTCTGACTTCATAACATATCTGATAGAATTTGACAAAGGAACTTTGTCATTTCTAATGGAAAATGAACCCGATATTCTAACCTGTTTGGTAGAAAAAGAACCACGAACCTATCACGAGGCCGTAACCTCAACTGAGGGACCTCAGTGGCAAGAGGCCATAAAGAGTGAAGTTGATTCTATCCTTCAGAATCACACGTGGGAACTGGTTGATCTCCCTCCAGGGTGTAAGCCATTAGGTTCCAAATGGGTCTTTCGGAGGAAAATGAAGCCTGACGGCTCCATTGA
>OOIL02000283.1:183002-255729 GCA_900332095.2 Cuscuta campestris | reverse complement strand
TTAGAAGAATCACCTATGTAAGAGTGAAGTGCGGTCGCTTCAACAGAAGGATTTCGGGCTGATCCTGTCTGACACTCTCGCAGAACCAGATGCGTGTTCCACGACCATAATGGGCACACCCATGAGAACGGAATGATGGTTGGTTGAAACTTGTGTATTGTATATCGTTGTTTACATAAACGGCAGTACAGTTCAAAGACATCACGTTCTACTGAACAGCCAGTAGAGAAGGTATACTTTACAAGGAGTAGGTTCAAAGGCATAAAACCTACCTACTCTTGCAGGTTTCAACTTCAGAGTTATTGCCAGTTACATGAATTAATTTTCATTCATGTGGGGGATTGTTGGAAATTTTAAAGTAAATTGGACGTTTTTTCGGACATAAATTCGGTTGGGTCCACAAAATTATTTTCCAAAATAATTATGGACGATTAATCTCGTAAGTAAGAGGAACGTCTTGACATATGACACGTCATAAACGGTGCTCGGGTGAATGAGAAATTAATTCTCAAAGTTGAATGCTAAGGTAGAGTAAATGCCTTTGTCCCACACCGGTTTCTAAACCTTTCGTATTCTCATATTTAAGCTTAGGCTTTGAATTGAGCTTATGAAAGGAACAAGAAGAGGACTCCTCGCGCGCCCGCCGCCGCCGCCGCCGTCCGTCCGGCTCGGCACGTCACGACACGACACGCGCGCGCGGCGGGGCGAGTCGCGACTGCGGCGTGGCTAAATTTTTACGAGACCGAAACAAACGCGCGCGTGTACACTTCGTTAATAACGAAGTGTACGAAATTAAGCATGCATGCAAAATGGTTGAAGAGTCACCGACTCTTCGTAATGTACGACGGTCCAGTGGAGTCCAAATCCTCTCCTATATAAGGAGGGCTTGGCCGCAGGAGCAGAAACACTCGAAACAATCTCTCTCTCTGCGTTATACAAACTTTCCGACGATCTCCAAATCTCCGATCACCTTCTCCGGCGATAACTTCCTGTCGTTCTCGTTCGCCGGTGCTCTGTTCTACCGCTCTAGACTTAGCACGTAGCGGTTTTATCCTGGGAGGAGATTGCCCACGTTAGCCAGTGCGGGAGGCGGGCAATACTACCTTAAGGAAAGCTTCGGCGACTCCGCTTTCCTTACCTACGGTTCAAGAAACATCTCCGGCGACCCTTTGTTCTCCGTCCGAAGAAAAAGTCCGTTCGAGCTCCCGAAGACTCCAAGTTTTACTTTCTTTCATTTCTTGTTGTAAAATTCGAACGTTTTATAAGTTCGGATTTTTTTTTTCCGCTGTAATATACAACAAACTAGGCATCCATCATCTCCACCCGCTTTTTTCTTCAATAGAAAGTCCTAGATCGCGTTGGGGATAAAGTCTAAATTTCAAATCCTAAAAAAGATGAACACGTACATTGTTTCTCCATTTCTTTAAATGATTCTTTATTCAAATTCTATAATTAATAAGTTACCAATTTTATATAATAACATTTCATTTCTGTATATTTTTCTCCCAATTTAGACTCGTGTAATTATTGAAAATAGATGAATGTCAAACACTATTTCACTAATTTGCCAAGGAATGAGCTTTATAATTTAATGACCGGGTACAATGGCCTTAAGGGGGAAAAATCAAGCCTAAGTGGTGTGAGTGGTGCGGTGTAACATATAAATATACTAAAGTTCAAAATAACTTTCAGAGATAAATTACAAATGAAAGAAATACCGAGCAGATTCTTGTCCGTAAATATGAATAGTAGAGAGTATGAAACAACCACTCATCATTTCTGGCACCGTGATTTTGCACAAAAACTCTACGAAGCATTTGAAACTTGTATATGTGGTATTTGGAGAGCAAGAAATGGATATTTACTAAATTAAGTATTTCAGTATATCAAATAAAAGATGTGCTATTGTGCAAAAAGTCTTATCATATTAAAAATGTTAGTCGTCCAACCCAAGAATGATACTAATTTATAAATGAAATCATTTCAAAACTCTGCAATATCAGAGTTTGTGGCTAATTGTATCCTCCTCAACTTTTCCGCTGCACTTACAAGTTTTATTTGACCTGTCTCTCCACATTCAAAGATCTCTAGATTCCGACTTCTCACATATGCCTGCACATATGAATACCAAATGAATTTCTCAAAGATGTTCTACCCACGAGTGTAGCAAATTACGCCGATATGCCATTGCAGTAGAAATAGCCAAGCACCTCAAGTTTTTTATATTTTAAATCCTCAACTCTCAGCTGATCACGTAAATATTGAAGCTCCTGCATAATAATAAAGCCATGAAAAAGCAAGTGTTTCTACTAAAAAAACTGGAGGAAGTATAACAAATATCAGCCACACTCTAAACTACACGATAGAGGAAAGTGCGCTACATAGAGAGATGCAAGGTGATCTTCGGCAGCAGAAGCAGCGGTTGATTCGGTTTTCCCAGTTCCCTGATCAGACGAATGCCAGTCTAAGCAATCAATCAACAGCATGAAAACAAGTACTCATTTATACCAAGCAAGTCCCAAGTAATTTGTTACCCTGGGATCAAAGGTATCATTGGGAGCATCATGCACACCATATGTACTGTTGGGAATCGGTGTCATCAAGGGTGACTTATGGCTTGGTTTAAGGATATGCACCTGCCAATATCAACAACTTATTACACTTTTACCTTTCTAAAGGGAAAATGCAACAGAGGCAACATAGTAATGGTTGTGTTTGGCAAACAGATACTCCGTATTTGGTAAAACTAATTCAGATTTAATTAAACCAAAAACAAGTAATAGAATTTTTCACACAATGAGATCAAATTGGAATGGAGGTAGTATTTTAAAAAAAGCTCTTTTCGAAACAGCCTCTCTACTTTCGAGTAGTAGGGTAAGATCTAAGAACACACACCTGTTAGTTCCAAGGTGTTGGCTAAACTTTTGGCAAAATAGAATCCCATATTTGTTAGATGTTTACTAGGTAGGAACCTCTATTTGTTAGGAGAGGTTTATTTTATTTAAACTTCTAGAGCTGCTGCAGTTTTCGAGGTTGACGCAGAAGATGCTAAAGCACGATGCTGCAACACAGTGTGCGGGATCAAAGGTCTGAGCACGGGATTTTAAGCTGCAATCTGAATTAGAGACCTATTGGGATTGTGATTACATGATAATAACTCCAGCTGTACATGCTAAGGAATCCCTACTATTTAGGCTACTTGTGGATCAAGATTAAAGAAGTAGAGTTCAAGCCAACTTCTACTATCTTATTCCTACTAGGATTGTGTTAAGAGGAGTCTATAAAAACGCAGCTGGTTCCTGGGAATTACTTGGAGCGATTGAGAGGGAAAATACAAAATATACGCTGATGTAGAGCGTTCCCGTCGCATCCCGGAGCTTCCCATGCGTGAAGAAGGTTACGATCTACATGAAGGAGGAGATCTTCAATGCCAAACAGATCGTGACGTCCAGGAGATGAATCAGAGCTGAACGAGTGGGCTGCCAACACGTTTGTCCTCGTGATCTCGGTCGAGATGTGATAGCCGAAGCGGATCTGGATAGAGTTCGAGTTAGAAATCCTAGATTAGAAGTTTTGTCATAGCAATTCGGAGAAGGGTGTCTCATCATGTTGTTATGTACCGGTGTAACTTGCATCTAGTGATTTAGTGGAGGGCTATTACACGGACGTGGGCCCCGCAGATTAGGAGAGTTTCTCCGACCTGCGTAAACATATCCGGTGTTATTTTTACGCATTTTATAGTTACAGCATTCTACCCAGTAGGCATCCTGTTATATTGTGTTCTCTACCATATTTTTTGTGCAGGTTGAGCCGATTTTTTGTGTAGGTTGAGCCGGGGGTCTCTTGGAAACAGCCTCCCTACTTTCGAATAGGGGCAAGGTCTGCGTACACACACCCTCCCCAGACCCTACTGTAGTGGGATTCAACTGGGTTGTTGTTGTTGTTGCCCAGTAGGCGCTGTAACGCCCTCTGCATCATCTGCTTCTGTGTGTGCTTGTGACAGAGAAGTGTTATAGCGCGCTATCTGTCATCTGCTACTGTGACAGTGCTGCAGAATGTTATCTGCAGCATAGCTGGTTGATTTGTTTGCATAGCTCTTAATTGGTGTTATCCGTTGCGCCCCCCACGAACTTTCAACACCCTCCCCAGGCCCTACTCTCATGGGATTCTACAGAGTTGTTTTAGTTGTTCTTGATGTATTAAAACACTTGGACTATGTCTAACATCTATATCCCTACTTTGAAGATTTTGTAGTTATAAAAAAATTAGTAATTACAAATATAATTTATTAAAATTACATTTTATGTACACCGGAATTATTCTATTGGTCGAAATGTCTTTTCATTATCATGAATCAAATCCCTGCCTAATGTAAAATTAATAAAAGAGGCAAGTACACACTCTTTTAAAATTGGAGGAAATGCATTCATTTTTAAAGAAACAATTCAATATATAAATTAAAAAATAAATATAATTCTTGAAAACCTCAACATATTCAGAAGTGTGGCTTGATAAATTGCTATAACTTTCAGAAAATTTTTATTTTTAAGTCTTCCAGATAACTACTATAAATTGGTGTCCAAAATTCAAAGAACTTTTTGAAACGGTTGGTCTGCTAGACAAAAGAGCCTTCTAAGGAAGAGCTATTCAAGGCCAAACAGCACTCCAATACCACACTCTCAAACATACACCCAATTAGTTGTTCAAACGTTGTTCAGGAGATGCATGTGCACACATAAACGTGTGTGTATGTGCACGCGCACGTGCGAGTTACCGTACCTTATTCGTAATGCACATACTATATCCACCAAAAGATATCAGCACAGTCTGACCTTTATAGGCACTCGCAACCAAACTCAATCCCTGCGACAATAGTACCATAGAGTGATACATTACTCTTGATCCAAAAGATGAATGAAAAACAATGGCAGGCAACAATTATATCATCAATAAGTTACCAGCGTGGTAGCAGAGATGCATTCCCCTGTAGTTGGTAACACTGACCATACATAATTTGACATGTTGAGGACGATAATGTCATCTTTAGACAAGCGGAAATTGAATATAAGCCGTAATTCATTAAATAAATAGAAATAGTTGCAGGAAGAAAAAATATTGATATCTTTCTACCAGGGGTTCGACTGGCTCCATGGTAACCACCGATAATAAACCAGCTATCTCCAATTGTTGTACCTGCATGACCACAGCGTGGTCCTGGTATTTCCCCATGCTGCTTGGGTCTCGACCATTCCCACTACATGGGAGCAAGAGAGAAGAATAAAATTGTGAACTCGTCTAATTGGAAGAAGAAGAAAAAGCTAAGACGTGCCTTACTGTGTCAATATTTAAAACATGGAGATCATTAACGAAATCTAGATATTTAAGACCACCAAATATCGGGAGCTAGCGACGAGCCGTATGAACAGTAGCAGCATGGTGTAACCTGCCTGCTGGAGGAACTCCTCTGTACAAAGATGACATTACAACTGTGTTATGATAAAAACAGAGACAATCATAAGCATTGCTCCCCTCAGCCCCCTTCATTCTAAGAAGAGATGGAAAAAAAATTTCAAATTTATCTTTAGCAATGCAGTTAAATTTCAAAACTATACTCCCTCTATCCTGAAATAAGTCCCTATTTCTTTTTTGGGACTTTCCAAATAAGAGTCCACTTTCCACATTTGAAAATGTTTTTGTGGTTCATTCTCTTTGGCCTTCGCCTCACTTTTAACAACACAATTTCACTTTTCTTAATCTTTGCGCCGAGTATAACTTTTGGGCCAGGAGTACAATTTATATACTGACTAAAGATAAGAGGTGCTGTTATCAACATGTGTTGTAAACAAAACCAAGTTGTCAGCATTTAGCAAGAGTTATGCAACCCATCGCTTCAAACCTGGAAGAGGTTAAGCAGTAAACAACCGACTAAAGGACCAGTTTGAATGGCACAAAAATGCAATGCTAGCATACCTAACCAGCGGTTTGCTCCATTTCCGGCTCACAAGATCAAGGACATGCAAATCATTCAATGGACAATTCCATCTTGCATCTTCTCCGCCAAATATCACTAGGCAATTTCCTAAAAGGTTCACAGAATGACCTCCACGTGTTACCTGTAGGAACAAATATAACATAGCATTACTAATTTTAGACCCGGAGGAATACAAACAATATGAATGGTGACATAGATTTTTTATTTTGTAGAATCTCTATGTTGATTCGTAATCTCTTGACGGAAACTATTATTATACCCAAAGAATTGTGGCAAAGTTAGAAACAAGAACATCAAGAGTGTTCTTGTACCACTGAGATTTGGTTTAGTTTTGTGCAATTAACTGTTTTCCTTGGGTATAATCAAAGGCATCCAATTACATTTCACTTTTTCAAAAGAGAGGGTCAATGAAGATGTATGAAGCCAAATTGACGTGGTTTGGGCACGTCTTATTGAGAATCATTGATGCCCCATGGAAGGTGTGGGGCGATGGCAGTAAAGAATATGAGAAAAGGAGAAGAAGACTGAAGAAGAGTTCCGTAACTAGACTGGGTTCGAATCTTTTGCAGCAAACAAAAACATGATCACACATAGGACCATTTAGAGGTCAAAGATGGTAGTAGTAGGATAGGCCCAGTTAGAGGCACCTCTTGGTGCGTACATCGTAACACAATGATAAGTTTCTAGAGTAGGTGCGTGTGCGTTGGTTATGTCTTTGTCTTTGTTAGACAGTCTTTCTCATAGGTGCAGGAAAGTATTAAGAGAATGAATGATAGAAACTGAAGAATGAACTCTCTCCTAATCTGCTCACAATAAGAATAGAAGAGGTAATAATAGCAAGGAGTATCTCTAATGCTCTAAAATGAATGATAGAAACTGAAGAATGAATTTTCTCCTAATTCACTCATATGCTACCATAGAGATGGACTAGCAATATTTATAATCTTGGAATACAAAGAAATCATTTAATGTCCCTACTTTGTTGGCACTAACAAAACGATAAGAATAGTCGATCATGACAAGAAGAGAGGACCTATTATTGTGCTGACAGAACCCTGTTATTCTGCAAACAAAATAGGAAAAAATTTAAAATAAAAGAATCAGACTTGGCCAAACTTAAGCCCTTCTTGTGCGCCTTTAATAAGCATGCAGCACCATATAACTCCTCAATATTTGGAATAGGGTACTGATCAGGTATTTATAGGAACACGTGAGACGAAGTTTATAGACGTGAAAAAATATTTGAATGAGGGACTTGAAGATGATTCAAAAGTCGCAGAAGATTTAGAGATTGGTACCATGTTCATGGACCTTGATATCCCATAGTTGCTCGTATGGCATATGATTGGTTAGTTGTACCAGTTTCTACCGTTGCATCAGAGTCGACATTGATGTGTTTCGAACATCTTTAACCCCTACGGTAAGTAAACTAGACGTCTAAGAAGATTGATATTAAAGAAACACTTAAACTCGGTTGAAAAAGGTAACATCTATATTTTGACATATTTTTTATATAACAAAATCATTTACTTGTTATATAGTATTGATTTAAGTAGTTTTATTGTTGTTTACCATTTGTTTTGCTAGACATGGTGAACTTGAGTGTACATGATTATATTAATTATATTATCGAGGTTTTAAGGTTTTAACATATGGGGTAAGATTACATGTTCATTATATATTTGCCTTGTAATGTTAAGATTACCTTTATACTCCCTCCGTCCCCAATTTGATTACAAATTGCGGGTTACGGAGTAAAATTTTCTACTTTTTGAAATCATTTCATTTACAAATTGGTATATCAATAAGATATAAAAATTACATATTAAAAAACTACGTCAAAAGTTCTACAAAACAAGAGGTGACAAGAATATTTTATTTTATCAAATACTTAATGAAATCGCATAAACAAACAAAAGTTATCGAGAGGAGAGAGAAAAAAAATTGTAATCTATTTAGGGACGGAGGGAGTATTTTTTTTATTAGAGGTATAAAGGTTTTAAGAGTGTTTTCTCTTTTTACATATTCATCATTTGGATTTGGGACTTTGTGTACAAACCAAAGTGTAAAAAAGCAGGTGGCATTCATTAATGAATAACTTATGATTTCAATATTGAGTTCTTGTCATTTTGGACGTTTGATCCAAGCTAAAACCTTTGTTTTTTTAAATATATTTTTCATTAGGAAGTAGTAATTCAGAAATAGGTCTTATTCAATCCGGTTCTAGGCTGGTCCGGGTATTACTGGTCCGGTTTAGGTTCATTTGATTCGATCATGCATTAAATACATTTGTTGCAAGAGTTGTTAAAAGAAGGTGATGAAGAGTACTAACCAAAGACAGGCCAGGATGACCGAGAATAGATCTAGAAAGAATCCTCTTGTGATCCTTATCAAGCTTTGACCAAGACCAATTTTTCAAGTCTAAAACCTACAACAAAATGGTTCAGTTTCATGAAGCTAAGAGATGAAATTTAGAGCAAGTCAGTACCATTGTTAACATAGGCAATCGGACACAGACAAAGCCACAGCCATAGAAATAGGATGAAAACCCTTACGTGAAGATCGCCCAGAAAACACCCCTCACCCGCATAGATTCCTTCAGTCATGTAACTTCTCCCCCCGTAGACGTACATTTTATCTTGGATAACTGCAGCTGCATGCTGCAAATAAGGAAAACCAGATGCATAACAGAGATGAGAATATATAGAAGACGTGTCGAGAGGAAAAAAATGAAACGTGGAATGTGTGTACTCCAAGGCGAAGGGCAGGAGGGGTCCCGGAGACCGGCGGTACAATCCATTGATCGTCACCAGCAATTGAGCCAGTAGTATCTTCTCACCTACAGACCTTCTTGCCACCGCTTAGTCTGCTGCCTTGGTGCTTCCTCTTCGTGTGCCGCGGCATCTCCAAGAGCCTTAGTCTGACTAGGTGCTTCCTCTTCGCGTGTCGCGGCATCTCCCCGAGCTTGGGCAGGGTTGGGGTTGGGGTTTAAGATTGGGAAATATGAGGTTTTATTAAGCCAGAGGACATGACTATAAATGGACACCTTTTTATTGGTAGAGGCTAGACCCCATCACGGGCTCGAGTATCCGGCTTGCCAGCAAAAGAGCGTATTTGAGCTTGACATTTTAGGGTACAAGTCGGGCTTGGGCCTTATAAATGGCACCTCAAATATTTTAGAGTCGGGCTCAAATTTCATGCTCAAGCCCGCAGGCCGCCCGAATGAATTAAAATATTTATTACTAATGTAATTATAATAAAGTAACAATAACAATAATAATAATAATAAAAAGAACAATGCTATTTCAAATTCTTATAAACACACATACATACTTCTATTGAGAAAAAAGTAAATTATACTCTGTACTCCGTACATAGTAGCAATATCAAACAAAGCATATTTTATATATTAGTTCTTTCATTCACTCGTTATAGTAATTATATCAAACATCTAATATATTAACCCATTAGTTTAAAAAAAATTACTTTTAAAATTATTTAGAAGTTTTTGTCACCTCGAAGCCAACAAATCCCATGCGATCTAGGGCTTCAATTGTTAGACCCGCTATAAGGGTCAGGTCGGATTCAGGCTTAAAAAGTTCTCGTAATGTAACGTCTCGGCCGACCCCAAAATCCAGCCCGGCCCGCACTTTGATCAAGTCTAGTAAGAGGAGTAGAGGCATAGAGTTGCAAGATTGAGTTTTTAATCGCTTCGTTTGATCTATTATTAATCCTACAAAGGCTGATTATGATTTTTGCAAATACTCCTCTCCAAATTTAAAAAATTGTTTTGAACCTTTATAAATTTTCTTTTCAGTCCTTTTAAAGAGTAAATTCCCAAAATAGTCCTTTGTAATAAGCTCTTTTCCGAAATCAGTTCTCAATAAGTTTAATTACATACGTGGTTCTGTGTATTAAAATGTATTCCCAAGATGGTCTATCGTAAATAATGTTACTCAAATGTCGATTAATTGAGGGTATTTTGGTATTTTTTTATCCGCTAAATTTAAAATTAACTTTTAAAATGATCATTTATAATGAAGTACTTTCCCAAAATGGTTTTTTTCTAATTAAAGATGTTATTTGATTTGAAATTTAAAAGATTTTTTATAAATTATAAATAATTCATGAATTATTTATAGTCAATGTATTTTTTTAATTTTACATTTAGTTGTACGAAAATAACTGTTTTGAAAATATACTTTAAATTTGGAAGATCAAAATACCAAAATATCTCCCAATTAATCATCATTTGAGTAGCATTATTTACGAAGGACTATTTTAGGAATAAATCTCAATTATAGAGGACCATTTAAGTAATTAAAACTTATTGAGGACTGGATTGGGAAAACACCTCATTAAAAACGACCATCTTGGGAGTTTACTCCCTTTTGAAACTCGTTTTGCTCATCCAATTCTAAATTTAAATTATTAAATACTCTACTCGTGATTATCTTATTCTTTTAATTCAAAATTTACTTGATTACAAGGTCAACATGAATGAAATATTTTTAAATACTCAATCAAATAAGTACATTTTTACGGTCCATTTAAAAAATTTATAAATTAATACTTTAATATTTAGTAAAAATATCTTTGGCTAAATTAATACTAGATTTCTACGTGTAATTTTTAATATAATTTGTCAAATTTATGACTTTTAGCAAACGAGTCACTGGAAGGCCCACCTTGCAACTTTCAATATATATCAATCTATATTTATAATATATAAAATAATTGCATTTGATATGTACGGTGATTAACATATTTAATTAATTATTGGTTAATTAGTCTTTATCATAAGGTTTAGAGTTTTAGTATGAGCTCGAGTCCATTAAGTCAATTATGGTGTTCTCTCCTCTCAATATATTTTAACCATGTATCATTATTATTCTATGAATATACAAGAATTACTCTTAAATTTCTTCCTCTTTTTTTAGGAGCACAAAAATGCTCGAAAATTTCTATCTTTCTATCCTCTCTTCTTCTTGAAGCCTGAATGATGCTCGAAGTTTTTCCCTATCCGATAGGATATTCGCATCAACATCTAATATTTTATTTCATATTATAATGAATATAATATGATTTTTACATCATACAACATTATAATATGAATAAAAAATTTGCATCTTTTATTTTTTCATGTTATAATAAATTGTTTAATAAGTGTGTTATATATTTTATATATACTTATATAATGTGGGCGGGTGTTCCGGCCCATGCAGGCCAAACCCAATGTCCAAGCCCGTCCATATTATCTTGTGGCCAAGTTTGGGCCAGATGGATTTATATAGTTATCTATATCCGCCTATTTTTAAGGGCGGGATAGTAAGGCCAGATGGGCCGACCCGAGTTCGTGCAGGTCTACTTATAGTACAAAGAACTATCAGTCTACAACTCAAAACTTTTTTGGTCTTGTTTCTTTAATCAACGTCCACTTCAAATGATCTTTTGACACGCCTTGAGCTTGTTCAATATAAACTTGTTATCTACGGCAACTTGTGAATATCAAAATTTGCACAACATGGCATTAGCAAAATGTCAAAGACAATGTATTTAAACAAACTCTTCAGTTTTGATATTGACAAACAAAAACAAATGAATCAAAAGAAAAATAGCAATATTAAGTCTTCTAGAAAATGTGTTGCATATCCTTTTACTTGTTTTTTGCATTAGCAAAAAGAATTACAGCAGCAACAACAACATGATCTGAAGAGGATATATATATATATATATATATATATATATATATATATGTTTTTAAATGAATATTACGTTGTTTCACAATGAATATATTTCAAAATGAATAGTGTACTACGTTGTTTCAGAATGAGCATTGTACTAGCACATTAGCAAAAGGATTCTCAAACAACAAAAAGGCAACTAGCACCTTAGCAAAATGATTGATTGATTTGAAAAAGAAAAAAATATTCATCAAAAACTGAAAAAGAGCGAATTACACTTGATAAAAATAAAGAAGTGCTTAAATGTAATGAAAGCATACAATAGAAGGAGATGAAGTCTAGAAAGATGGGGTTTCTCTTTCGGAGCACACGAACTCAGTTCTTTCTTCGTCCACAGTCACTACATTGTGTTACTCATCAGGTTCACCTCTGAATTGAATGCCTCGGCCGACGTGGCCGTACCAGAGGAGGTCATACTTGACGCAGGCACAGTACTCACGCATTGTCTCCCATTGATCATAGATAGCCCCGTCCATTTGATTTATCATCACGGACAAGTGACAAATGGAATCTGCAATAGAATTAAGAGTAGCTCACATACGTGCCTCTTGGGCTTGACGTGGAGCCTCGGGAGCATTGACCCTTTTATGTTTTGAAGGTTTGGTCGTTAATGACCCAATGATTCATAGCTTTGACATGCTGTGTGATAAAGACATCCACAAAGAAGTGGAGGATCTCCTTGACACGAATAGCGTATGGGACAGACTTGGTGTTGGCGATAGAGGTGAAGTCGCTCATGTGGATCTACAACCTTGTGCCAATTGATGGGTGCTTGGTGAAGGATGGCATGTATAAGCCTCACATCATCAACCTTCATCGTGGTATGATTGTAGTCACGGGGAATAAGGATCCGGGTAGGAGATAAAAGAGGAGAAATATTCAGGATTGATCATGTGAATGGTTGGATGGCAATGTGCTCGGGCTTGGTCGGTAATTCCAATTTTCTCAAGAAAAACCTTTTCATTGTCGTTGGTTCAATTTGGATCATCATAGTTACTTGAGCCAACGCCCATATAAAGGAGATGGGAAATGGACCCGGGCAACTCCAAGTTGATTTCCATGTGTTCCCCGTTGACGAAGGAGTAGAGAATGTCGCCCTCTCAACAAAGATTGGAGTAGAATGCCCGAACTAAAATCGGGTTGAAGGACTTTACCTTCCACGAGCAAAATCAAGTTAGTTCCACCCTTTCCATGCTCTCCGAGAGAGTGTTGTAGCCTTTTCTGCTAAGATAATTGTTAGTGAGGTAATGAGGAGGAACGAAGTCTCGCGTAACAAAGTGTATGTGGAAGCAAGTAAGCTCTTCCACTTTGTTGAACCAATGAACTTTCCCATTGTCGTAGGGAAATGTGGGTTCTTCTTGCTCAATTTGGGTTGTGGTTTTCTTTTTCTTGGATACCATGCGAGTAGGGGCACTATGTTTCTTTGAGTCATCACGAGTCATTGCCTAGCTTTTGCAAAAGAGAAAACAGAGTGATTAATAGGCACATTTTAGGGTACGAGTCGGGCTTGGGCCTTATAAATGGCAGCTCGAATATTTTAGAGTCGGGCTGAAATTTTATGCTCAAGCCCGCGGGTCGGGCCTTGCTTAAATGAATTAAAGCAATATCAATATATTAGTTGTTCTTTCATTCACTCGTTATAGTTATTATATCAAACATCTAATATATTAACCCATTACTCTTAAAAAAATACTTTTAAAATTATTTACAAGTTTTTGTCGTGCAAATTGGGCCAGCTCAAAGCCAACGGATCCCATGCGAGCTCAGGCTCGGGCTTTAATTGTTAGACCCGCTATATGGGTCGGGTCAGATTTAGGCTCAAAAAAGTTCTCGTAATGAAACGTCTCTGCCCGGCCCAAGCACTTGTCTAGTAAGAGTAATAGAGGCGTAGAGTTGCAAGATTGACTTTTTAATCACTCCGTTTGATCTATTATTAATCCTACAAAGGTTGATTATTATTTTTGCAAATACTCCTCTCCAAATTTAATAAACTATTTTGAACTGTGGACGGAAATTATGCGAGCTTTTCAACAATAAGGAAATATGAGCGCTCACTTTAGCTAGTTGGGCAAGCAACACCAATTTCTTTTCTCAATGTATTTCACTTTTTACTGTTCCCTATATTCCCTTATTAAAATATATACATTGTCTAACCCAGCCTTCTCTCTATATTTGCTTCAATCTCCTTCACTCTTTATCCCCAAATTCATACACCTTTAAATCACACTCTTCTCTATTTTGCGAAAGCTATGCAAAGATCTGTGATGGCTCAAAGAAACATAGTGCCCCTACTCGCATGTCATCCAAGAAAAAGAAAACCACAGCCCAAATTGAGCAAAAAGAACCCACATTTCCCTACGACAATGGGAAAGTTCTTTAGTTCAACAAAGTGGAAGAGCTTACCCGCTTCCACATACACTTTGTTGCGCGAGACTTCGTTCCTCCTCGCTACCTCACTGATAACCATCTTAACAGAAAGGGCTACAACACTCTCTCGGAAAGCCTGGAAAAAGTGGAACTGGCTTGGTTTTGCTCGTGGAAGGCAAGTCCTTCAACCTGATTTTAGTTTGGGCATTCTACTCCAACCTTCGTCGAGAGGACGACATTCTCTACTCCTTCGTCAACAGGGAACACAAGGAAATCAACTTGGAGTTGCTCGGGTCCATTTCCCATCTCCCTTATATGGGCGTCGACTCAAGTAACTATGGTGGTCCAAATTGGACCAACGATAATGAAGAGGCTTTTCTTGAGCAAATTAGATTCACCGACCAAGCCCGAGTACATTGCCATCCAACCATTCACAGGATCAATCCCGAACTTCATTTCCTCTTTTATCTCCTCACCTGGATCCTAATTCTCCGTGACTACAACCAAACCACGATGAAGGTCGATGATGTGAGGCTTATGCACGCCATCCTTCACCAAACGCCTATCAAATGACACAAGGTTGTGGATCCACATGAGCGACTTCACCTCTATTGCCAACACCAAGCCTCTCCCATACGCTACCCTTGTCAAGGAGATCCTCCACTTCTCTGTGGATGTCTTTTATCGGACAGCATGTCAAAGCTACGAAGCATTGGGTCATTGACAACCAAACCTTCAAAACCCAAAAAGGCAATGCTCGTGCCCGTCTAGCGCAAGAGGCACGTATGTGAGCTACTCTTGATTCCATTGCAGATTCCATAGATTCCATTTGTCGCTTGTCCTTGATGATAAACTAAAAGAATGGAGCTATCTATGATCAAGGAGGGACAATGTGTGAGTACTGTGCGTGCATAAGTCTCACCCCCTCCGGTGCGACCATGTCGCCGCACCCACCGAAGCATTCAATTCGGAGGAGAACTTGATGAGGAACACAACGTAGTGACTGTAGAGGAAGAAGGAACTGAGTTCGTGAGCCCCAAAGGAGAAACCTCATCTTTCTAGACTTCATCTCCTTTTATTGTATGGGTTAGAGTGTTATCTCACATCAGAAGTTTAAGAGTAAAATAAACGGTATATAAGGTCTTGAGTTGAATTAACGAATCGATTGGATTCAATCATTTAATGTGGTTCAACTCAAGTGTCTTATTACCCAATCCAGTTGTCCATACCCCATCTTAAATTCTATCATGGTATCGGAGCACATTTTAGCCGACCTCATTTGTCAAGGTGTCTGTGTAGACGTTCATTCCTATTGGCCTGTTTGTCTTTAGCCCAATTGTCCGTATGAAGTATGTACCCAATGGCATGTGGCCTGTCTAACACGATTGCTCGTCTGCAAGTCCATACCCAGCGACTCGTGGTCCACCCAACGGCTCGTGGTCCTTTAGGTCTTGACGCTCAAAAAAATCAAGGGGAAGGGAGTCCTTTTGCAAGTGGTCAACCAGTTAGACTCAAAATGGCCCAGTTGTCCACTTGAGGGGGAGTGTTAGAATGTTATCCCACATCAGAGTCCAAGGGTAAAATAATCAGTATATAAGCTCTTGAGTTGAATTAACTAATCGATTCGATTCAATCTTTTAATGTTGTTCAACTCAAGTGTCTTATTACCCAATCTAGTCGTCCATACCCCATTTTAAATTCTATCTGTATGCTTTCATTTCATTTAAGCACTTCTTTATTTTTATAAGTGTAATTCGCTCTTTTCCTATTTTTGATAAATATTTTTTTTATTTTTCAAATCAATCAATCATTTTGCTAAGGTGCTAGTTGTCTTTTTGTTGCTTGAGATTCTTTTTGCTAATGACTAGTTGTCTCTGTGTTGTTTGAGATGGTGTCTTGAAAATAGTCTCGTACATTAACTTGTTATGTAGTTTTAAACTAAGTAGTTTTATTGTTGTTTTCCATTTGTTTAGCAAGACACGATGAACTTGAGAGTACATGAATATATTATTGATAAAACTAATGTTTCAAGGTTTTAACATATGGAAACAATACATGTCCATTATATAAAATTTCAGCATTATTATTGTGCTAAAACAATATTGTCTTATTTATTGTACATGTTGTCTACTAACTACTTCACCTATGTCTCCTTACTGCCATCTATTTTGCTTTATTGCTATGCATTTCAAACCCCTCCCTAATTTCACTTTTGAATTTTTAGTTAGTTTTGTAAGAGCATCTCCAATGGAAGTCCTGAGGGAGCAGGAGGGAGTCCTTACAGAGCGTGAAGGAGAGTCTTAAGACTCTCTTCTCTAGACTTCACGATTGGGTGGGCGGTGGGCAGAAAGTGGGGAAAGTCTGGAGGGAAGTCTTTGAATTCCAACCTCCCAACTCAAACCACCCAATGAAAGTAGACATATGCAACCTATAACATTTTTTTCTAAAAATAAAAATTAGTGACAACTTTTTTGTAAAAATACCAAAAACATTAAAAAATAAAACTATTTTATTGGATTATTTTTTTCCAAATAATTATAATTGCAAAATAAAACCAAACACGTAAAATCCATTTTTTGTCATTCCAAAATAAAACAAAAAAACTTGAAAACCAATAACATAAAACCAATTATTTTATGTAATTTATGTGTTCAAACCGAGAACATAAAATCAATTATTTTATGAAATATTTTTGGAAAACCCTTCCCAACATTTGTTGGGTCACATCGACAAATGCAATGATTCACGATTATGAACACACCTCCTGTACAAAGCTATATGCCTCACACAGGCTTTTCACAACTATGGTAATTATGCTTCCCAATAATTGTACTCTTATACAAAACACATACTAAATATAAAGGGTGGAAGGCACATACCGGAATATCTCTTGAAGTCATGAAATCTTACCAAGTATTGTTTCCAGATCAAGCTCTTTCACTAGCATCACAAATTGACGAGATAATGAGAATCTGGAATACATAAACAATGTTGAAAAGCAAATGAGAAACTTGATATTAGTAGGCATCCAAGAGGAGCAGATAGACTAATCTAAAACAATGGTTCCATCAAAGGCCAAATATAGTTGGAAAAAGGTTTGAAAAATATGCCTTCTCAACGAAGTTCAGGGTAGTAAATGCAGCAATACATTTAGAGCTTAGTGGAAAAAACCTCTTAATGAAGGTGCGCTAATGGATATACCCAACATAGTTTTCGCTGACAGCTCCTCCGTATGTCAAAGAATTAAAAGCAGTCCGTAGTTCAAAGCAATCTGAAAGAATGCAAAGATATAATCACGTCAATAAAGAAGAAGTGACATTCAATTCAGTCATGCATTAAATACATTAGTTGCAAGACTGTTAATTGAAGACGATGGAGATTACTAACCAGTGACATCTTAATATATAACTAAATAAGTGCTAATTGAATATATGCTGTAATTCTTTATATAATTAGAAAGAAAATCACCGGAATATATAAATATTGAAATATTTCTACAAGCACTTTCATTGCCACCACCAACAATAAACCAACGATCTCCAATTGTTGCACCTGCATGACCATAGCATGGTCCTGGAATCTCCACATGCTGCTTGGGTCTCAACCATTCCCACTACATCGTAACAAGAGAAAAGATTAAATTGCGAACACGTGTAACTAGGGAAAACAATTGAAGCTAAGAGGTGCACTACCATATCAAAATTTAAAAGATGGAGATCATTAAAGAACTCAAAGTATTTATGAATTATGACCCCCAAAAATAAGAAGCTCGCGATGAGTAGTATGAAAAGTAGCAGCATGATCGTCCCTGGGTGCTGGAGGAACTCCTCTGTACAAGGATGATATTACAGCCATGTTATGATAAAAACATAGAAGATCAAACCATTGCTACCCTCACCCTCCAATGTAAATAGAGATGATAGAAGAATCTCAAAACTTGTGTTTATCCATGCAGTTAAATTTCAAAAGTTACTGGGATTATATCCCTAAGCCCAGCTCTTGCCATTATTGGAGACAAATGGTAAGGGTGAGGGATAAATTTAGGGAAATGCAGCTAGTTGGGGAGTTTGAGGTGAAAAAAGGCTATGAGTGGCTTCAGGGTGAACTCCAGAGGGTTGGATGGGCTAACTGGGTGTGGAACAAAGCAACCCTCCCAAAGTGCAGTTTATATTCTGGCTATTAATGCAAGACAGACTTTTAACCAAGGTTAGAATGACTAAATGGTGCTCTACTAACACTGACTGTGTACTATGTGGGGGTGATTTGGAGGACAGCAATCATCTGTTTGTTGAATGTGAGTATGCTAGAAGGGTGTTAAATTCTGTATTGCAACCTTACAACCTACGGTATGATCAACACAGCATTATGGAATTTGGTGAGATGATTAACACGAGGGTGAGATGTACACTTCGCGGGGAGGTTATCGCAGCTTGGGCGATAGGATGTTATGGCATATGGAGGGCGGGGAATGGGATTATTCATCAGAAGAACATCACGGAGCAGAACACCATTGAATTCATTAAGTTTACCCTTCATAGTTATATAGACTACAAAAAGAAAATGTAACTAATTTGATGATAGTATTGGTCTTGTACTAAATATTTTCTTGGGAGTGGAATATATTAGTACGTTTGTTCAAAAAAAAAAAGTTACTCCCTCTATCCCGAAAAACAACAAACAACCGAGTAGAATCCCAAGAAGAGTAAAGTCTGGCCTCTATCCTGAAACAGTAGTCATTTCCTTTTTCAGAAATCCCAAAAAATACTCCACTTTCCATTTTTCAAAAACTTTTTGCGATTCATATTATTTCCCTCCTCTACCTCACTTTCAACCACATAATTTCACTTAACATTGGTGAGAGTAAAATGTGAAGTCGTGGACTACTATGGGACGGAAAAATACAATTTATATATCAACAAAAGATGTGATGAGAGTGTGTAATAAATATGTTTTTTAAAGACCACAAGTTTTAAGCACTAAGCCAGGAAAAATAGAAATAATATGAATGTCACATATATTTTTCCTTTCGTAGAATCTATATGTTGACACCTAACCTGCTAATGAAAATATTATTATACCCAAGGGACTGTGGACACCACATGTGTAATTGAGATTTGGTGTAGTTTTGTGTAATTACACCACATGAGGTCTTGACCATTCAAGCTGCAAAATTACAAGACGGAAACTGTGAAAACTGCAACTGAGGTCTATATATATTTACAAAACCCACTCTGCTGAGGTCTATATATATTCTTTGAATTGTAAATCAACAACAAAAAAATAGTTTTCTAAAACATGGCATCATTTCAAAAATTAATTCTGCCAAAAACATGCTCCTCTTCCCAAATCGCAGGGTGAGTGTTTTTCCATGTGTAATCATATATACCCATATTTATCCATGTGTGTTTGTCTATAAGGATGTATTCAGGGCGGAGCCAGAAAATTCATATTTTGAGGAAAACCACAATAAGATTAATTTGCTAATTTGAGGAAAATAAGATTCAGGGGCAGACTTGAGGAAAATAAGATTAGTTTGAGAAATTTGTACATCAAAAAAAGAAAAAATATAATAGCTCTGTGTTTACATGTAAAACAAATACAGTTCATAGATTTATTATCATGATCTGCATGTGAAAGTTTTATCTCTTTAAATCACAAATTTCTAAAAACATTACAGAGTATAAAATTTCTAAACATATATTCAAAGGTCTAATATTACTTTCACCATTATAGAGAAAAAATGGAAAATACACATGAAACAAAATTACACACTTCAAACATCTCTAGAGCTGCATGTGAACTTGCAGATCTAATGAAACACTCATCACACATGACTTCAAACATCTGTAGATCTCCATATGGACTTGCACATCTAAGGAAAAACTAAAAAAAATTGGGACTATTGAAAAAAAATACAAAAGAAAAATAATAGATCAAGAAATTGGTTGGCCACACAGATAAGGAAGAGGAGTAGGTAGGTATAAGATCACCACATCTAGATATATTTTATTATAGATCGAGAAATTGCTTGGCCACATGATAAGGAAGAGTAGGTAGGTATAAAATCACCAAATCTAGATATAGTTCATTATAAAATTTGGAAGAAAGCTAACCGCCGTCAATGGTTTAGCATTCCGGCATTTGAAACAAAGATGGCGAGGCAACCTGGAGAAACCTCCCCTTCTTCGTAGTCCGTTCGCTGAGAAAAAACCCTAGACAGAGAGGGGACATCGAGAAGGGGCTTTGGGTGGTAGGTCGATGAAATGAGGATGAGTGGTAAGTTGAGTGTTAAAAGATGAGCCCAGCGAGACGGTAGGTGAGAGAGGAGTAATTAGATTTTGAATTCATTGTTTTTTTAGATTTTGGCACTTTGACTCCGTTTGGAAAATGGCATTTCGGCTCAAGATTGGCTTCTTTGACTATACTTGGCTGTTTTGAATAGTCAAACAGCTAATTTAAGTGTTTGGATAATGGCTTCTTTGTTTAGCAGCTTGGTATGAACAGCCAAGATTCATCGGTCCAAGGTGGAATCGTCCACCCCAGGCGCCCCCACCCCCTTGCCCGACAGGAATGGTGGAGGAAGTAAATCATGGTGACTCAGTCGGCCAAGAACGCTAGACCCGTGTCCACCGCGCACAAGGAGCCTCCTCACCCTTTATGGGATTTTTGGATAGCTCCCACACTGCCGCTTGCGGGACTCGATCCCTGGTCATCGGTCCAATATCAAAATGCCAAGAAGATGAGTGTTTATGTTCGGCAGTTCATTCTTTTCCTTTAGTGCCCTTTTTCAAGTATTTTCCTTTAAATAAGTATCTTTGTTTATTAAAATTAAAAACAGCATCTTCGTTATACACAAAGAAAAAACTGCTTTGATCCTTCAAAAAAATCAGCAGCTTTACTATGTTGTTTGTCTTTCTTCAAAGCCAGGTTCTCAAGACTCAATCTAAATTACTATGGAAAAAATATGATGTCTTCTCCTAGATCTAAGCATCGTGCCATAGAGAAAAAAATTATAAAGATTCAGTGCAATTGATATTCACAATATATAAGAAACAAGAATGAAAAATAAACAAAAAGAAATAAAATAAAGACGCCTCGAAGTGAGATAAGGATGTCATTTATGGAGAAAAAAGACGGTGTAGGTAAAAGTTTGAGAAAAAGTTGGAAAGAATTGAGTGAAAAAATACTCCATACCGAGTAAAGAATATAATGGGTACCCAAAATGATATAAAAAAAAGTAAAATGTATACAAAAATTTAAGTTACCTAAAAGTAATAAATGAAAAAAATTATGTATATATAAAAATAAATTTTATATATAAATATATATATATATATGTGTGTGTGTGTGTGTGTATATATATAGACACACACACACATTAAAAAATAGAGTATGTAGTATGTCCTTAAAGGTAATTTCATTCGCAACAGCTAATTATGACCAGCTAAGTTTGCCAAACGTTTTTTTCGTAACAGCCAATACAATCAGCCAGTCAAAACAGCCAACTCAAACAGCTATTCAAACCTGCCAACACAAACAGCCAACAGCCAACAGCCAACTACTATTTTCCAAACAAGGCCTTTAACTTTTACTGAGTACTTTAACACTTTAACGAATAGTGTGGAAGATACATACAAGTAGTACTTTAACAGCTTTTTTTTTCAAAATTTGATGAACAAATATTTTTTACAAAACATTAAATGTGTTTAATCTTGGCAAAAAAATGTATTTAATGAAATGTAATAAAAAAGTCATAGTGTAAACATAATAAAAAATGTATGGTTAGCATCTGATTACATGTATGAGGAATTTTTGGATGATTATTTGAGTCATTGTTCAGAGAAACTAAAAAGATTTTGAAGAAATTATAACTCCCTCCGCCTAAAACTAACTTCTCAATTTGACTTTTGTGGTCAATTTTTTTAACTTTGACTGCATATTACGAAAAAATACTTTAAATTATCATATAAATTTAATTTCAATAAATTCATTTTGAAACATAATTTTAAAATTTTTTATTTTTATAATTAATATAAAAATAGAAATAGTAATTATCAAAATGTTCTATTGAAGACCGTGAATATTTAAATATATAGTTACTTTTAGGATGGAGTAATAGTTCGGAAAAAATGAAAGGAGATGAAGAAACTAGAGAAATCAAGAAAAAATTGAAAGAACACGAAGAACTAACAAAATTGAAAGAAAATGAAAAAATTGGGAGGAAATGAAAAAAATTTAATTTAAGAGTTTAATCTTAAAAGGAAGGTGCTCTAAATACATTTACTTTACAAAATCACCATTCACACACACTCTCCTTTTCAACTCAATATTTTTCATCTTATCAATCACTTTTTCACTCTCCATTTTAACTCAACATTTTCCATCTTTTAAATCATTTTTTCAATCTCTCTCCTTTTCTATTAACTTTTATTTGGCTTAAAACCTATGAAGTAAAACTAAGACGTTAAATTTGAGGATGGGAAATTACCATCTTTGGCAATAAGAATATTTTCTTTTATTAATTATATCATAAAAAAGCATATGCAAACAAAACTTATCAGAATATCAAAATAGTAAAGAAGATGGTACTTTAGAGCATAGTTTCCAGAACCGGATAGGGGACCAAGCCGGTCAAGGTACTAGTTCACTGGTCAGACCGGTGGTTCAAATGGTCGAACACGCATATTTAAAAATTCAATATAAATATATATATATATAGTTATTTATTTAAACAAATAAAAAATTACTATAAAATAAGAGGTTATATTTTTTATTTTATAATTTACACAATACTTTTAAAATAATTAAATGAGTTAATAGTTTTGTGATATGAAGTTCATATTAGAATCAACTGCATCAATATTTTAGAATTTGAATCACAATTTCAACATTATATTTTTAAAATTTTTAAACATAAAAAAAGTCTGTTTAGAATATGTATAATTGTTTATTTTTAAGTATGTAATATATACGTGTGTTCGAAACCTATTAGTAACAATTTTTGAGACATTTGTGCAAAAAAAATTGATCGCCGGTTAAACCGGACCGGTTCCACCCGATTCTTACCGGTTCGTGCCATTAAATTGTATAATCTACATCCATTGATCATTCTAATCATCCAACATCAACGGTTCATAAATGTTTGCACATGTGCGGGAACACTTTTGGTGAAAAGTTCCCCTCTTAAGAATAGGAGGATATCATTGTTTGATAAGAGGTTCTTTTTTTAGAATTTGAAGGTGATATGCGAGTGGTCTTGAGAAAGTTTGTTTCCCTACTAGAAAGGTGCAATGCATTCTTGATTCTTCTATGAACAAAACTAACATTATCTTTGATTTTTTGGTGTATGCATATTACAAGGTAATGATATACAGTTCTAATGCCAATTTTAATTTTCCCCAAATATTTGAGTGGAAACTACATTCTGTAAATACTAAATGAGGTGCACATACATTTTCAAGATCAACATAGAGCTCACCAACCCATATATAGCGGGAAAGACCACCAAAGATTAGACAACATTGCTCCTTATGTAATGCGGCAGCATGATTGGCTCTTGGTGATGGAGGATGCTTCCTGATTCCTGAACAAAGAAAACATTACAAATCTCTCATGATGAGGAAATAAATGAATGGAATTTCAATTTCCAATTCAATTCTAATTCTGTCAATTTCATGTACCAAACAGATTATTTCAAACCATTTGAATGATGGTATAGATTCGGTATTATGTAGACTTTCTTCTGTGTTGAGCCCTAATCTCTTCAGCTGAAATAATTATTATAACCAAGTGAGTGTGGCAAGATAAGGAGCAAGAACATTAGGCAAGGACAGAAGATCCATACAGGTGCATCTCAGAAAGTTGAAATTTAAGGGCTTATATTCCAGACAGATTAGCAGTTTAATAAATCCGAAACCAAGAAACATTTAATGGCCAGTTGAAGTTGGAAAAGGCTTGCAAACCATGGTTTTCCGATATCTGTCTAAGTACATACTTCATGAGGATAAAAGGAAAAAGTGGTTCTAATGAAAATATATAGTAAGATTCGGAAACTACAAGGATAAAAGTAGAATTATCGTATTGCAGTTATGGACAATATTTTAGGTTTGTCATCAAACTTTCTTTAGTGTATGTATATAAAGTGATACATATACCCAAGATGGTTTTCTCTGATGGGTCCATTGTATGTCTGACAATTAAAAGAAGCCTTTCCTTCCAAGCTATCTAGAAGAACACAAAGATATTCAGCCACTTATTAAATAGATCTGTCTGGAAGACGTTGGATTTTACTTACCAATGAATGGGCTTTCATTAAATATTCACTGCGACTTGCTTTCACATGCTTTTTCTCCCGAATCAGTGCCAATGAGCTTATGCCAAGTCCAAGAGTTCAAATCAAGCACCTACAATAGTTTGGTTTTAGTCCTGATGGATATCAGACAGAAAACACCCGACTAATCCACCTGCTTACATGAAGATCACTTAGGAAACTATGATCCCAGCTTCTTACCCCATAGATGTACAGTTTATCTCACATTACTGCTGTTCCATGCTGCAAGCAAATAATTCATACAAGGCCCAAGAAAATTCAACGCAATGCAATTGAATTCAGGTGGAGCCAAATAAAGATCGATACTTTGTTGGAAAAAAAAGCCAACAGCATGCTAGTGGAAATGGCAAGTATTTAAGTACCCAAGCTCGTCATTCAGGTAGGGGTGGGCAAAAAAACCGAATTAGCATGGTACCATACCGAACCGTAATGGTACCGAACCTGATAGAATTTAGGATGGGGTATGGACAACTAGATTAGGCAATAAGACACTCGAGTTAAACCAGATTCAAAGATTGAATCCAATCTATTAGTTAGTTCAACTCAAGGACTTATATACCAGTTTATATTCTCTCCAAGTTCCGATGTGGGATACTCTTTTAACACTCCCCCTCAAGTGGACAACCGGGCCATTTTGAATCTAACCGGTTGACCACTTGCAAATGAACTCCCATTCCCTTGACTTTTTTTTTTTGAGCGCCAACACCTAAAGACCACGAGCCGCTGGGTATGGACTTCCAGACGAGCAATCGTGTTAAACAGGCCACAGGCCGTTGGGTACACACTCCATACGGACAACTGGGCTAAAGACAAACGGGCCGCTAGGAATGAACGTCTAGACGGACACCTTGACAAACGAGGTAGGCAAAAACCTGCTCTGATACCATGATAGAATTTAGGATGGGGTATGGACAACTAGATTGGGCAATAAGACACTCGAGTTAAACCAGATTAAAAGATTGAATCCAATCTATTAGTTAGTTCAACTCAAGGGCTTATATACCGGTTTATATTCTCTCCAAGTTCCGATGTGGGATACTCTTTTAACAGAACCGTTTATAGTGTTTTCAAACGGAATTGATTTTTTCATCACGAACCGAAACCGAACCGATACCAAATGGGACGGGACCGTGATACAAATATTTAAAACCAATTATCACAGACCGAACCGCCAACGCTATATATGGAGTACATATCTCAAATAATTATGGAGTATGTGTCTACTTCATCTTACCGTGTATAGAGTAATTCGTATTTTATTATTCATTTATAAACTCTCTGGTTATTATTGTTGTTATTACATTTATTATTACTATTAGCATTATTTTTTGTAGTTATTAGTATTCCGATATTATATGAATTGGAAAAAAAATTATTTTTTAACTTTGGACTCGTTATCTTCTATTTCTTTATGTTTATGTTTCGTTTAAATTCGAGATCAATACTTTTATTTAACATTCTTGTGCTTTTTTATACATATTTATACATTAAATTCAATATTCTTTACGTAATGTACGCTCATTTTTTTGGCACGGTTTGAGCATGGGTATGGTATTGTACCGTTCCGTTTCAAAACGGAATGGTACCGAATGGTTTTAGAGTTCATCCCGTACCGATACCAAACCGTTTAAATAATAGCGGTCCGTGATAAGTTCCGGTAGTGTCACGGACCATCACGGACCGCGTCCACCCCTACATTCAGGTTGTCTCCCTGAGACTAATAGGGGAACCCATGTTTCCCACCCATGACTTTACATTACAAATGATAAGTGTGCATAAATAGATATAGTGTCATATATAAATTAAGGATTGATTCCTTATATGCATAAATGGTAACAAAATTTATGGTATTCATATCCTAAATTATATGTAAATGAATAATATGTATATGGTGACATAAATAAATAATATGGTAACGAATAAAATGTAAATAAATAACGAGTAACGATGAATATCAATAAAATAATATAACAAATTCTTAATAAATAACTTAAAACTTTATTCTTAGCAAGAGAAAAAAAACTGAAGGAAGGCTGATAAGCAGAGAGGTCTCGATTCCCAAATAAATAGAAGAATACTCTGTTTCCGATCGAAACAAAGGGAGATAAATAAAGGGAGAAACTAAGTTGATTTCCTATTGAAATAAATAAATAGAAGAAGATACGGTGCTTTCCTATTGAAATTGGGAATAAATAAAGGGAGATACTCTGTTTCCGATCGGAATTGGGAGTCGCAACATATGCGACTTTCCAATTGCAATTCGAGACGCTATTGGAAGGAGATTTTGAAGAGACACTGTTTGGGCTTCGCAGACTCGGCGATTGAACCCGATCCTGCATTTATGCGAGTTGAATTTGTCGATCCAGACGATTCCATGGAATTCGCGATTCTGCAGCCATCTCGGATCGGTAAGGTACCGGCGATCCTCAAAATCTTAGACTCATACGAGTCAACTCGCGAGTTTGACTACCATGCCTATACGCATAAATGGTAACATAAATTATGGTATTCTTACCATAAAAAATACGGAGTATCTAAATAAATAATATGTATATAGTAACATAAATAAATGATATACTCCTAAATAATATAAACAAGGAATATATTCTCACTTCCTTATATGTAAATTACTTTATTATCATGAGAATTACTTTGGGTTCATTTTGTTGGGTTCTTTTACTACACGTAAACACGAATAAATAATAATAATAATAATAATAACGAACGGGTAGTAATGAATATCAACAGAATAGTATAAATAATATTATTTACGTTTAAGGTAATATAAACAAATGGTAACATAATTAATGATATTCCTACCATAAATTGTTGGAAATAAATAATGTGTATATGGTAACATAAATGGATAATATAGTTCTAGATAAAAATAAATAATGTGTTTAGGGTAACGTAAATAAATAACAATAATAATTACTGTACTAGGGTAATAATGAATATCAACATAATAGTATAAATAATATCACTTGCGTTTAAAGTAACTTACCTCAGGGGTTAAAGATGTTTGAAATGCATCAAGATGACGACCACCGACACTAAATGCAGACTATGGAACAACCAACAAATCACGTGCGGTACGAGAAACCCACGGGATAGGGAGGTCCATGAACATGCCACCAACCAAACTAATGATCTGCAATGTATGGATCATCCTCAAGTCACTCATCTACAACATCTGAATCATCCTTAAGTTCTTCATCTACAACTTTTGAATCATCGAGGTCCATGATGAGATCTTGTCTTCAAGTAATCAAACAAATAAACCATACATTCAGAGTATTAATTAACTAACTAACTGCTTTTTAAATAAATTTTAATCTCTACTCTAACGTTTAAATCTCCAATAAGCAAAAAACCTCTACTGCTCTAGCTAAATGTCAACATGAGTCCAAGCGACAACTCTCCAGCTAAATGCCAACATGAGTCCAAGCGACAACTCTGATATCAAACATCTCAACACCACCTACAAGACTATTTGACACCAAACATGAAAGTTCTTCAAAATCCAACGAATGCACTTTGATCTTTACCGAAGGAGAAAGCGGCAAAAAACTTGTGGTAATAATTGCTACCTTTTTAAAATCTTTTATCTTCTTATTCAAACTCTATCTTCCTTACTTCATGTTAGTGTTCTATATATGCATACTTGAATATGATATTAATGTCATTTGGTTGTTGCGTTATTTAGGAGAACAACCTTTTTGGTCTACCTATTAGTGACCAACACCGCTTTGCAATCTTTGCCCCCAACTTCAAGCCAATAAATTTCAAAACTTCAAACTACACCAAGATTATTCGAAATGAAAAAATCAAAAATATCCTTGGATTCGTGCAAGGTGATTCCAATATTACATCATTGATATATGACTTGATTCTCATCATGATCGATCAAATATGTTCTCTCTTTAATTTTCTTTTTAACTCCTTAACTCCTTAGTTTTAATTTAGAGACAATTTAAGTACTTAGTAGTCTCTCTTTTTATGTGGTTTGGTATATCTATATGATCACGACGGGGTCACATATTAAGGGCTTACTCCTTAGGAACTTACATACAGTTTAGCTGCATTTATTACTTCTTAAACCTTCGTTCTTTTCTCTGTTTATTGTCCTACTCATTAAGGTAAATACATATAACATATATTATATTTTTATGTAACAATGATTCCACAACTTTTAATTTCTTACCTTAATAGACGATTGACATGTCCGATACACATACGCCTATAACTTTTTTCACCTTTCAAAATCATGACAATTGGATTATCACTAATCCCGAGTGTGAATGAAACACCATTTATTCTAAGGTACAATTGCTTCTCCACCTCTTTGACACACATGTATGTATGTCTGTGTGTGACTGTGTGTGGGTATATATATTTTTTTGTGCATCGTCGGTTGATTAATTACACTTCGAAACTAATCAAAACTCATATAATTTTTCCGGTTTACATCGTTTTTCTCAGAAGTTGGGTGGCTGTGACTCCATCGAAGGTTAAGAGTATTTAAGTCATCAAGAAAAATTGCGAAAAATGCTCCTCTCTAATTAACGTAATGAAGATGATTACGTATTTAAACTTTTCTTTGATGAAGATATGAGTATGGCTTGAAAAAGGGTACCTCAAGATTTTCATAGCAGGGATGACAAATATCTCAAAGTAGGTAATTCAATGATGGTTAATATCACAAATACGATGTTTTCTTCAAACAGTTCGTACATGTTTCATGTGCGTTGCCGGCAATCAATCCTCTCGATTGTTCATGAATATATGCCAACATAATGAAAAGTGTTATTCCCTACTTTTTGATCTATTTAAATAGTTTTAAAAAGGTGTCATGTTCACGATAGATGTATCATCCATATCATGTTGTCACCCATAAAATCAGATATTTTTCTAAAAAAATTCAAATTTATCAACAAAGCGATTTTGTTGTGCCGTCATATAACAATCAACCAATGAGGGATTAATTGCCAGTTATGCGCACATGAAAAATGTATAAATTCTTTTAAGAAAAAATCTGATATGTGATATTAAGAATCATCGGATGACCTAGTAGGATATAGTTGTTATGCATCTTATGAAAATCTTGAAACACCTTTTTCTCTCCATATATATGCAAAATCTTCCTTGAGTGAACAAAAGGTGATCACTTTTCACAACTTATCTTGATTTCTTAAATATTTTTAACCCTTGAAGGAGTCACTGTTACCTAACACCAGAGGAAACGAAGTAAACAAAAGAATAATGTGAGTTTTGATTAGCTTTAAAGGTGTGATGAATCAACCAACAGTGAGCGAACACACACACACACATATAAATACATACATACATGAGTGTGTGTATGACAAAAGAGAAGAGAATCAATTATATTTTATAGTAAATGGTGTTCAAACATATTAACAAACTACTAGGGTAAGAAATTAAAGGTGGTGGTATCATTGTTAACATAAAAATGCAAAGTCTGTTATATGTATTTTCCCTTAATAAGAAAGTGATAAGCATAAAAAAGAAAATAGGTTTGAAAAGTATTAAATGCGGGCAAAATGTATGGAAGATATTAAGGAATAAGCCCTTTATATGTGATCCGTCATGATCCTATAGATACACTAAACCATAAAAAAAGATAAGCTATAAGATACTTAAAGTGTCTCTACTTCAAAACTAAGAAGTTGAAGAGCTAAAAGAAAAATTAAACGGAGAACATACTTGATCGGTCATGATAAAAATGAAGTCATATCTCAATGATGTAATACCGGAATCACCTTGCTTCAACCCAAGGATTTTAAAGTATTTTTGATTTTTTTTTCATTTAGGATACTCTTAATGTGATTTGAATTTTTGACATTTATTAGCTTGCAATTGAGAGAGAACATTCCAAAGCTTTGTTGGTCAATAATAGGTAGACATATGGTTGTTCTCCTAAATAATGCAATAACCAGGTGACATGAAATTCATCCTTAGATATGCATATATAGAGCACTAACATGAAGTAATGAAGATAAAGTTTGAAAAAGAAGAGAAGATAAAAGATTTTTAAAAAGGTATTAATTATAACCACAAGGTGTTTTTCGTTCTCGCCTTTAGTAAAGATTAAAAAGCATTCGTTGAATTTTGAAGAACCGAAATGTTTGATGTCATGTTATCTATAGATAGATTGTTGAGATGCTTGATATTGTGGTCATCACTTGCACTCGTCTTAGCATTTTGCTAGCGCACTAGAGTTTTTAGCTTATTGCAGATTTGGAAGTTGGAGTAGAGATTAAAATTAAAGAAATAGTTAATTAGTTAGTTTGTTACTACTCTGTATGTATGCTTTATTTTTTATTTATTTGAAGACAAGAAGTAATCATAAACCTTGATGATTTAAAAGTTGAAAATAAAGGACTAGACAATGTTTCAAAACTTGTAGATTAGGAACTTGATGATGATTCAAAAGTCGCACATCATTTGTTTGGTTGGTGACATGTTCATGGACCTCAATATCCCATGATAGCACGTATGGCACGTTATTTGTCAGTTTTGCCAGTTTCTTTAGTTGCATCAGAGTATGCATTAAGTATTAGTGGTTTTCATCTTGATGCATTTCAAACATATTTAAACCTTTAGGTAAGTTAACAAGTTAATCTTCCACTAACACTTACATTTTGACTAATTTAGTTTTTAAAGATGGTGCAAGCATTGATATGTTGTCAAGACTCAAGACGTTTAAGAAGATTGATATTTAGAAACACTTGATGAAATAAAATCGGTTGAAAAATGTAGCATTTATAATTTAATATAATTTTTTTATAGAAAAATCTTTTACTTGTTATGTAGTATTAAACTAAGTAGTTTTATTGTTGTTTTCGATGTGTTTTGCAAGACACGGTGAACTTGAGTGTACATGAATACATTATTAATAAAACTAATGTTTCAAGGTTTTAACATATGGTACATTACATGCTCATTATATATTTGCCTTGTAGTGCGCTAGATTACCTTTATATGTATTTAATTAGGGGGTGTTTGTTTTTTCTGCAGGAAAAGGTCTGCAGTCTGCGGACCACTACTGTAGACATCTGCAGGAGAAGTGGTGGACCGAAGGTCTGCAGTCTGCAAGAAGAAGACTGTTTTTTAATGTCTGTAGATTGCTATATAAATTAATGGTAGTAATGTACAGTGGTGGTGTATGGACGATTGTGGTGGTGGTGGAGGGTGGTGGTGAAGGGTGGTGGTGGACGTTGACGGCGGTGGTGGTGGACGGTGGTGGTGGTGGCGGTGGTGGTGGACGACGATGGTGATGGACGGTGACGGTGATGGTGGACGGTGGTAGTGGTGGACGGTGGCGGTGGACGGTTGTGGTGGTGAAGAGAAGCAGAAAAAAAAGGAGAAGATGTTAGAAGACATTGGTTAATGTCTTCTCCAAGAAGATGCCAGGAAGACCTTTTTGAGTGAAATGTCTTCCAAAAAACAATCTGCAGAGCCCATCATCTGCACGCGTCTGCGCGGCGCAGACAAAAGACGCCAGAAGGTCTTCTGGCAGAAAAACAAACACCCCCTTAGAAGTGCATAAGTGTTAACAATGTTTTTCTTTTTGCATATTCATGGTTGTGGCTGCGGGGCAATTCGGATTCGTAAATTTGTGTACAAACCAAGGTGTAGAAAAGTGGGCAACTTTCATAAATGAATAATTTATGCATTTTCAAGATTGATCTTGTCTTATTGGGCCTTTGATCACTTGATGGCATTATGAGTAATTTACATTATACATTGTGATATGTGTTATACGCTTGACTCAGTATTGTTATTTTGTGTTGAATGAGGATGGAAAACCTGGAATACTTTTCCCCTAATAATTTAAATTACTCCTTTTTTTTTGAACAAAGCACAAAATTATATTAACTCCAAAGAACAGTTTCCAGTACAACAAAAACGAAACACACAATAACAAGAACCAGCACCTAAAACCAGCATACAACGTGAACAACATAGACTAGTTACCCATAATAATATTGAAGTGTTCTTTGATAGTCTTCAGCGTGTCCACCACAGTCATCTCCTTGTTGTGAAGCTTGGAGTTTCTAGCTTTCCAAATGAAGTAACAACAAGTAACAACACAAGCAGCAATTGCCCTCCTGTCTCTTCTGTTTTTTCCCTTATTCATTCTCTGCTCAGCAATGGAATTAGCTTCCATGTCATACTGGATAATCATAGACATATGCTGGAAAATATACTTTGCAAAAGGACAGCTGCAAAAGAGATGGTCAGCAGTCTCATCCATCTTGTTGCATAGGCTACAGATTGTATCAATTGGTAAAAACCTACTTAGCCTGTCCTTAGTAAGTATTCTACCCTTCCAAATCAGCCATGCTATAAATTGATGTTTAGGTATGGAGAATCTATTCCAAACCAGATCAGCCCAAATCACATTAGTTTGGGATCCAGTAAGCCATTTGTATCCTTCCTTGACNCATAGACATATGCTGGAAAATATACTTTGCAAAAGGACAGCTGCAAAAGAGATGGTCAGCAGTCTCATCCATCTTGTTGCATAGGCTACAGATTGTATCAATTGGTAAAAACCTACTTAGCCTGTCCTTAGTAAGTATTCTACCCTTCCAAATCAGCCATGCTATAAATTGATGTTTAGGTATGGAGAATCTATTCCAAACCAGATCAGCCCAAATCACATTAGTTTGGGATCCAGTAAGCCATTTGTATCCTTCCTTGACGGTATACCCCTGGTCTATGATCATTCCATCAAAATCTTTTCTGATCTGGATCATTTTCTTCCAATAATAACAGTCATCAGGCTTACATTCATAAGTCCAAATAGTTTTCCTCTTCAGATATCTACTATGTACCCATTTAACCCACAAAATATCTTTCTTGGATGCTATGTCCCAAACCAACTTCATAACGCAAGCTTTATTCCATACCTGATGGTTCTTCAACCCCAATCCCCCTTCTTGCTTAGGACTGCAGACCTCCTCCCAGTTTATCAGAGGGAATCTCTAATTTAAATTACTCCTATTTTGCCGCCTATAAGGCCTATGGAGTGGTCAAATGGAGATGTCAACATTTATTTTTGTTGGTGCGTACTGCTTGGAATTGTAGCCTAAACCTTTGTTATTTAAATTGTATTTTCATTAGATAAAAAGTGCCAATCTAATCAATGATTAGAAAATAGAATTGAGAAACGAGTCTCATTCGGTCTAATCACAAGGCAATTCAGTCCGGTCTTCAATCCTAACGCAAGGCCTTATACAGTCCTAGTCTGGTTTTAGCTTAATGCACAACTCTAACTACAATTTGGGCTAAAAGCAGTTTTAGATCTGGACCCAACTCTTCCTTCAGGTCGTCGATAAAAACCCCAAGAAGACAGTGCTCGACTATCTTCCAATTCGAGACACCCTTCTTGCAAACTCTAAGGGGTACATAGTCACAGTATCACTCTGTTTGATGCTACAATTGTATTCAATTGGATTTTGATGTTCTCGTGGACCATAGTATTTTGGGAATACCTTAACCAAATCTTCCTAATAAAACACCATTCTCCTAGTGCTCATCTATGCATGAAAAAAGGTCAAAAGCATCCCCTTAATCGTCTGGAATGATAGTAACCGCAATACTTTTCTGCTTTGAGGTCCCATTCTCTCGAGTCGCCTGCTGCAGATTTTGGGAACTCAATTTTGCATGTGATAGACTTGAAGCACGCTGAGCTAATTCATATTCCTCATTGCTACATCTGCCCCCCTTTTCCACTATTACAACAAGATGAATTAGCTTCTAGGATCATCACCTTTTACTTGCAAAGCAACGCTACGAGACGAGAGGCAGTGATTGAAAAGGATCATTACCAAAGGGAATTTTTGTTTACCTTCCGAATTCGAGTTAGTATTAGAGGAGCGTGTGACCACTATATTGACCACAAAAAGGCTTTGATACCAACTTTTTTGTAAAATTACCAAAAACATTAAAAAATAAATCTATTTTATTGGATTTTTTTTTCAAATAATTATAATTGCAAAATAAAAACAAACACGTAAAAACCATTTTTTGTCATTGCAAACTATAACAAAAATAACTTGAAAACCAATAACATAAAACCAATGGTCGTTTGGAAAACCTCTTCCCCTAGTGGGTAGGGGTGAATTTTTGGTATTAATACTTCCCCTGTCCCTAAATAGATTACAATCTTTTTTTCTCTCATCTAAATAACTTTTGTTTGTTTACGCGGTTTCATCAAGTATTTGATAAAATAAAACATTCTTGTCACCTCTTGTTTTGTAGAACTTTTGACGTAGTTTTTTACTATGTAATTTTTAGAGCTTATTGATATACCAATTTGTAAATAAAATGATTTCAAAAAGTAAGAAATTTTACTCCGTAACCTGCAATTTGTAATCAAATTGGGAACGGATGTAGTAACATAAAACCAATTGCTTTATGTAATTTATGTGTTGAAACCATAGTTTTCAGAACCGAACCGGTGGTCGAACCGGTCAAGGCACTGGTTCAGTGGTTCGAGTGGTTGAACCAGTGGTTCAAACATCTTTAATAAATAAATAAATAAATAAATAAATATACACACACACACACGTTGTGGCATTGAATTTAAAAAATTAATATATGAGTGAACAAAAAACTATTACCTCTATTTATAAATAAATAATTGATGTTTGACTAAATTTATAATTAACTTAATTTGTTTGAGTCGTGTCATCACATAAAAAATTACATATTTAAACAAATTTATAAATAAAAAGTGATTTGATTTTTAAAAACATTTTACTTAGTATTTAAAATATGTGTATAAATAGAATATTTGTGTAATATGCACTTCATCTCAATTATATTAATGGGTTTTGAATTTTAGTTAACAAAATTCTATACTTTTTAAAAGTATTTGATAAAGAATTTTGTAATTATAGGATATTAAAGACAAATAGCAAAGAGTCAACACAAGACATTGTAGCAGAGATGGTTAGATACAACGTCCGTTCTACCGTGAGGTTTTGTGTTCGAACCTGGCCTTGTGCTTTTTAAAGAAGTTCACAAAAAAAACCGGTTCCGGTTGTGAAACCAGCCGGTTTTCTCCGGTTTTAACCGGTTTCCACCGGTTCATTGCTGGAGCTGGTCTGATTGACTGGACCGGACCGGTTTGATGCACGGTTCACCGGTTCCCGGTCTGAACCGGCCGGTCCGGTCCGGTTTTCAAAACTATGGTTGAAACCGAGAACATAAAATCAATTATTTTATGAAATATTTTTGGATAAACCTTCCCAACATTTGTTGGGTCACATCTACAGATGCAATTATTCACGATTATGAACACACCTACTACTATACAAAGCTATATGCCTCACGCAGGCTTTTCACAACTATGGTAATTATGTTGCCCAATAATTGTACTCTTATCCAAAACACATACTAAGTATAAAGGGTGGAAGGCACATACCGGAAAATCTCCTGAAGTCATGAAATCTTACCAAGTATTGTTTCCAGATCAAACTCTTTCACTAGCATCACAAATTGACGAGATAATGAGAACCTGGAATACATAAACAATGTTAAATAGCAAAATAGAAACTTGATATTGGTAGGCATCCGAGAGGAGCAGTTTGACTAATCTGAAACCAAGGTTCCATCAACGGAAAAATATTGTTGGAAAAAGGTTTGAAAATGATGTGATGCAGATATATGTAACAAAATAATCTTCACGAGTCTTTAAAACTATGCCTTCTCAATGAAGTTCAGGGTAGTAAATGCAGCAATACATTTAGAGCTTAGTGGAAAAAACCTCTCAATGAAGGTACGCTAATGGATATACCCAACATAGTTTTCGCTGACAGCTCCTCCGTATGTCAAAGAATTAAAAGCAGTCCGTAGTTCAAAGCAATCTGAAAGAAGGCAAAGATATAAAGAAGTGACATTCGATTCAGTCATGCATTAAATACATTAGTTGCAAGAGTGTTAAATGAAGACGATGGAGATTAGTAACCAAAGACATTTTAATATATAACTACAAAAGAGCTAATTGAATATATGCTGTAATTCTTAAAATAAATAGAAATAGAATCACAGGAATATATAAATATTGAAATATTTCTACAAGTGCTTTCATTGCCACCACCAACAATAAACCATCTCCAATTGCTGCACCTGCATGACCATAGCATGGTCTTGGAATCTCCCCATGCTGCTTGGGTCTCAACCATTCCCACTACATCGTAACAAGAGAGAAGATTAACATATTTCTCTCATCTGCCTCACTTTCAAACACACAATTTCACTTAACACTGGTGAGAGTCAAATGTGAAGTCGTGGACTACTATGGGACGGAAAAATACAATTTATATATCAATAAAAGATGTGATGAGAGTGTGTAACAAATACTCCCTCAGTCCACCATAGATTTTCCAGACACTATTCACATTCACAGGGTCAAACTTAATTCACTTTGTTTGTTTATTTTTACTACTCATTTCATAAATTAATATAGTGTTGTTACCTCTAGTTTTGTAGAATTTTTCATGTAGTTTATTACTACATAGGTTTTTTATAAAAATTTTACCCATATATTCAAATAAATTGAATTCAAAATAAAGTCGATCAAGCCTCGTAACGCGGGAAGATCTTAGGTGGAGTGGACAGAGGGAGTATGTTTTTTAAAGACCACAAGTTTTAAGAACTAGACCAAGAGGAATAGAAACAATATGAATGTTGCATATATTTTTTCTTTTGTAGAATCTATATGTTGACACCTAATCCGCTAATGAAAATAATATTATAACCAAGGGACTCTGACCACCACATGCGTAATTGAGATTTGGTGTAGTTTTGTGTAATTACACTCTTTTTCTTAATAGGCATTATCACACATCATTCTTATAACAGAAATCATTAGCTCCTCCAAACAATAGCAGCAACTATTCACCACAATAAGTGCTTAAAACCAAACTCAACCCCTGCAAAAAAGAGTAGCCAACAGTGATGCATTGCTCCGAAATTCCTGGTCCAAGTAATGAATGAAAAACATGGCAATCACAACCTTTTTTTAATGAAGTCATCAATTAGGTACCATAATGCAAGCAGAAATGTTTTTCCCTGTATTTGGTACCAATGAGCATGCATAATTGGACATGTTTAGGACGCGAGTATCAGCTCCTACCAAGAATAAACCACAAGGAAATGAACAAGAAAACACAAAAGTGTATTCTATGTTGTCTGGTTCAAGGAATTTGAAAGAAAAAATAAAAGAAAAACAGATGGAAAATATTTTTTCTTGTTTGGTTGGAGGGAAAAAAATGTGGAAGCAAAAGAAAACGAGAATGCAAAATATACTAAGTGGAGGGAAACAAAATTCCACCCATTTTGGTGAGGAAAATATGAGAAAATCATTTTCTTTTCGTCTCATTCCGAATTACTTAAACGAAACATAGTGTAAAGATAAGAGAAAAAAGAATACAATTATACAAATTGTAATTCTTAAACTTAAGAAAGCAGTCACCAAAAGCTGTGAGATTGAAATGATAACGCAATGTATCATTTTTGTCAGTTCCACCGCCAACAAAAAAACCAACTATCCCCATTTGTTACGCCTGCAACTCAAATCGTCCTGTATGAAAAAACCCACTCTGCTGAGGTCATGACCATTCAAACTGCAAAATTACAAGACAGAAACTGTGAACTTGAAGACAGATTTTTTGTTAAGTATTGAGGTTAAAACACAATTAATAAAAGAACCAGATTATCACAAATCATTTGAATGATGGCATAGATTTGGTATTATGTAGACTTTCTCTTTCTTGAGCCCTGATCTCTTCAGCAGAAATAATATTTATGACCAAGTGAGTGTGGCAGGATAAGGAGCAAGGACAGAAGAGCTTGCACGAAACATTTAATGGCCAGTTGAAGTTGGAAAAGGCTTGCAAATCACGGTTTACCGATATCCGTCAACGTACATACTTCACGAGTTTCCAAAAACACTTCTCCTACTAGCAATACATTTAGAGAAACTGGGAAGAATTGCCTAAAAGGAAACAGTGGTTCTTAACAAAATAATAGTTAGGAAACTACAAGGATAAAAGTAGAATTATCATATTGCACTAATGGACAATATCCCAAGTTCATCATCAAACCTAACTTTGGTGTATGTATGTAAAGTAATGAATATACCCAGGATGGTTTTCTCTGATGGGTCCATTGTATGTCCGACAATTAAAAGAAGCCTTTTCTTTTCCAAGCTATATAGAAGAACATAAAGATATTCTGTCCTTGATGCCAGCCTGCCAGGGTAATATTCTTTTTGGACGAGATCCACATCATTAATCCAGTGGTCGATACCACTTCAATTTACCAGGGCAGATCATGGTGATGGCAAACGAAAGACTGCTATATACGATGGAAGGGAAACTGACCAGTTGGGGCCGACCCGCTGAGCCCAAACACCAAAGTAAGAGAATTTTATAGGCCCAAACTAGACTCAGCCTGTAGAGAGGGACTAATAACTAAAGCCCAAACCCAGCCTGTATAGGTATTTTTAGGCTTTGAGCGACCTAGCCCACATAGTCAATAATTACTAACTAGTTATAGTAAAATTTGTTTGAAATCAATCCTTTATTTAAAAGCATGGGAAGTTTTGACCGTTTTTTCTCGCCCATGACTTTACATTACAAATGGTAAGTGTGCATAAATAAATAGTGTCATTAATAAAGGATTGCTTTTGGACTTCCTTATACGCATAAATGGTAACATGACTTATGGTATTCATACCATAAATTATATATGTAAATAAATAAGGTGTACATGGTAATATAAATGAATAATATAGTTCTAAATAAAAATAAATAATGTCTATGGTAACATAAATAATAATAATAATAATAATAATTACTAAGCCTAGGTAATAATGAATATCATCATAATAGGATAAATAATATCATCTATTTTTAAAGTAACTTACCTTAGGGGTTAAAGATGTTTGAAACACATCAATATGACGACCACTAGTACTAAATGCAGATTCTGACAAGACCAACAAATCATGTCCCATACGAGATATCGAGGTCCATGAACATCCCACCAATCAAACAAATGATCTGCAACTTTTAGATCATCCTCAAGTCACTTATCTACAACTTTTGAATCACAAAATTCAGTGACTACTTGTATGAGTAAACAAACAAATAAATCATACATTCAAAGTAATAATTAACTAACTAACCGCTCTTTTAATTTCAATCTCTACTCTATCTTCCAAATTTCCAATAAGCAAAAAACTCTTCTACTCTAGCTTAAATGCAAACATTAGTACAAACAACGACTCCGATATCAAACATCTCCACAATCAACCTACAGGACTACTTGACGCCAAACATGTCGATTCTTCAAAATCCAACAAATGCACTTTGATCTTTACTGAAAGCGAACGTAGCAAATACCGTGTGGTAATAATTGTTCCCTTTTTTAAAAATATTTTATCTTCTCTTTCAAACTTTATCTTCTTTACTGCATGTTAATATTCTATATATGCATACTTAGATGATAATCATGTCACCCGGTTGTTGCGTTATTCACTAGAAAAGCCTTTCTGGTCTACCCATTAGTGACCAACACCGCGTTAGAATTTTTGTCCCCAACTTCAAACTAATAAATGTCAAAGCTTTTAATCACACAAAGATTATTTGAAATGAAAATATCAAAAATATCATTGAGTTCAAGCAAGGTGATTCCGATATTATATCATTGAGATATGGCACCATTCTCATCATAATCGATCAAGTATGTTTTATTTTTAATTTTCTTTTTAACTCCTCAACTCCTTAATCTTAATTAAGAGACAATTTAAGTATCTAATAGCCTCTTTTTTATGGTTTCGCATATCTATATGATCACGATGGGTCACATATTAAGGGCTTATTCCTTAATACATTTTGGCCACATTTAATACTTCTCAAACCTTCTTTCTTTTCTATGTTTATCACCTCACTCATTAAGGTAAATACATATAACATATTTTGTATTTTTATTTAATAATGATTCCACAACCTTTAATTTCTTAATTAATAGACGATTGATATGTCAGATAGACATGAGCCTATGACCTTTTTCACTATTCAAAATAATGACAAGTGGATTATCACTAATCCTGAGGGTGAATGGGTTACCATTTATTCTAAGGTACAATTGCTTCTCCCGCTCTTTCACACACACACGTGTGTGTGTATATTTGCTCATCGTCGGTTAATTAACACACTTTAAAACTAATCAAAATTCATACAGTTTTTTCATTTACTTCGATTTCTCATGAGTTGGGTGGCAGTGACTCCATCGAGAATGAAGAGTAGTTAAGTCAACAAGAAAAATTGTGAAAAATGCTCGTCTCTAGTTAACCTAATGAAGATGATTATGTATTTAATCTTTTTCATGAAGATATGAGTATGACGAGAAAAAGGGTGCCTCAAGATTTTCATAGCATAGATTTAGAATATCTCTAACTAGGTTATTCAACGATGGTTAATATCACATATAAAATGTTTTTCTTTAAAGAGTTTAGGTTGTACATGTTTCATGATTGTAGCCAGCAATCAACCCCCTCGATTGTTGATGAATATAAGCCACACCATGAAAAGTGTTATTTTCTGCTTTTTTGATCAACTTGAATAATTTTAGAGAGGTGTCATGTTTGCGAGAGATGTATCATCGAAGACATCATATTGTCACCCGCAAAATCTGAAACTTTTCTAAACATTTTCAAATTGATCAACAAAGCAATGAATAACGCTTTCCGTTATGCCATCATATAACCATCAACCAACGAGGAAATGATTGCCAGTTGCGCGCACATGAAAAAGGTATGAACTCTTTTAAGAAGAAATTTGAAATGTGATATTAGCAATCATTAAATGACCTAGTCAAATATAGTTGTCATGTATCCTTTGAAATTCTTGAAGCACCTTTTTCTCATCATATTCATCTTCTTCATCGAAGAAAAGATTGAATGCAAATTTATCTTCCTTGAATGAATGAGAGACGATCATTTTTCACAACTTTTCTTTATTTTTTAAATATTTTTAAATCTCAATGGAGTCACTGTCACATAACCCCTGAGAAAAAGAAGTAAACAAAAGAATAATGTGGGTTTTTATTAGCTTTAAAGGTGTGATTAATCAATCAACCTACTATGAACGTACATACACTCACACATAAATACATACATACATCAGTGTGTGTGAAAGAGAAGAGAATCAATTGTATTTTATAATAAATGGTATTACAATCACCCTCGGCATTAGTGATAATCTACTTGTCATAATTTTGAAAGGTAAAAAAGTCATAGCCTTGTATGTTTCACACATATCAACAAACTATTATGTTAAGAAATTAAAGATGGTGGTATCATTGTTAACATAAAAATACAAAGTAGGTTATATGTATTTCCCTTAATGACAGAGTGATGAACATAAATAAAAAAAGATTAAAGAAATAATAAATGCGGTCAATATGTATGAAACATATTAAGAAATATGTCCTTTATATGTGATCCGCCGTGATCCTATAGATATACTAAACCATAAAGAAAAAGAGGGACTATAAGATACTTAAGTTGTCTCTAAATCAAAATTAAGAAGTTAGGCAGCTAAGAGAAAACTAGAGAGAGAATATACTTCATTGGTCATGAAAAGCATGATGTCATATCTCAATGATGTAATATCCTAATCACCTTGCTTCAACCCAAGGATTTTAAGGTATTTTTGATTTTTTTTTCATTTTGAATACTCTTGGTATGATTTCAAACTTTGATATTTATTAGCTTGCAATTTAGAGGGAATATTCCAAAGCGTTCTTGGTCATTAATAAGTAGACATAAAGGTTTTTCTCTTAAATAATGCAAAAATCGAGTGACTTGAATATCATCCTCAGGTAAGCATATATATATAGCTCTAACATCAAGCAATGAAGATAAAATATGAATAAGGTATTAAAAAGGTATTAAAAAGGTAGAAATTATAGCCACGAGATATTTACCATTCTCGCCTTCAGATAAAATCAAAGTACATTCATTGGCTTCTGAAAAACCGACATGTTTGGGGTCAAGTAATCCTGTAGAGGGATTGTTGAGATGTTTGATATTGGAGTTGTTGCTTCTTTTACAATTAAGCTAGAACAGTAGAGTTTTTGCTTATTAGAAATTTAAAAGTTAGAGTAGGATATTTAAATTAATAAACAGTTAATTAGCTAGTTTGTTAATACTCTACATGTATAGTTTACTTGTTTATTTACTTGAAGACAAGGACCTCGATGATTCAAAATTTGTATATAAGAGACTTAAGGATAATTTAAAAGTTGTGGATGAGGGACTTGATCATGATACAAAAGTTGCAGTTTATTTGTTTGGTTGTTGGCATACTCATTAACCTCGATATCTCGTGGTTACTTGAATGGTACATTATTTGTTGGTTGTGCCAATTTCTTTAGTTGCATAAGAGTATACATTTAGTATCAATGGTCATCATCTTTATGTGTTACAAACATCTTTAACCCCTCACGAAAGTTAACTAATTAATCTTCCTCTAATACTTGCATACATTTTGACTAATTTAGTTTTTAAAGATGGTGCATGTTGTCAAGATTCAACACGTTTAAGAAGTTTGATATTGAGGAAACACTTGATGAAATAAAACCGGTAGAAAAAGTAACATATATAATTTAACATAATTTGTATATAGCAAAATCATTTACTTGTTATGTAGTATTAAACTAAGTAGTTAAATTTGGCAATATGGTGAATCTCATATTTGGAAAAGAATGACTCTCGTTAGATCCAGGATTGAGCCATACATCACCTGGAGGGTTTATGATGCTTCTTTGAGTTTTTGGTGGGATAATTGGACTGGATTGGGACCATTGGCAAGGGTGACTAATCAGGCACATGGTAAATATTGACAACAACCTCTCAAGGAGTACTTAATCAATTCATCTTTCAACTTTGACCACTTACAGTCCCTCATGGACCCTGGTTTTTTCATTCATTTTCAAGTAGATCTTTCTTCTCTTGGCTCAAATAATGCTGATCAGGCTCTCTGGCAACCTAAATCCAATGGAGTTTTCTCTATGAAGGCTGTCAAAGATTTCTTAAGGCCTTGTGGTAATGTTGATATCTACTTACAGAATTGTTGGCACACTTATATTCCTTTTAAAATGTCCTTTTTGGGCTGGAGACTTTTACTGAAGAAACTCCCCCTGGATTCCACTTTGCAAAAGTTTGGGTATGTCCTCCCTTCCAAGTGTATATGTTGTACCAAACCCACTTGTGAGACTACTGAACATGTATTTGCACAAAGTGAGGTGGCTAAAACTGTGTGGAAATATTTCTGTTGGCTGTTTGGTCTGAATGAACAAGGCATATCCACTGTTAAGCAATATCTTAATGTTTGGTGGGGAGCTAAATCACATCCTAAAAAGTACACTGTTAGGGTTTTATTAAAACGATGTATGCCTGTTTTCATTCTTTGGGAACTTTGGGTTCATTATACTTCTATCAAATATGGGGAGAAACAAATCAATGTTGCAAGGACTATTTTTAAAATACGGCAGGATGCTGTGGAAGCTGCAGCTAGGAAATGGCCTAACCTCCGTAAAAATATTTCTGATTGGAAGGCTATTTTCAATTTAAATGGCCAGCTGTCCAGTTCTTATCAGACTCCTACTAAGATGTGGCAGTTTCCTCCTCCAAACAGTGTGAAAATTAATGTCTCTATGTTCTCCAAAGAACATCAATTTGGTACTGGTGCTGTGGTTAGGGACTCCTAAGGTATATTCTTGTATGCTTATGGCAGTGTTGGACATGCTTCAGCCCTAGGAGCCACTATGGATATCCTCTTGATCATACTGCAATGGTGTTTAACTTCTGGGTATACTTCCCTTTATTGGGAAGCAGATTTTAAGGAGATGCTACAACTCCTTAATCTTTCTATCCCACTTTTTACTGTGGACCATATCAGTAGGTTGGCCTTTTTACTTTCATGCTGCAGTTCTTCTACTGATTTTTGTGATGGTCATACTAATCGTGTTACTAATTATCTGGTCCAATGGTGTTGTAATCACCTTCATTCTAGTATGGATTTTTTAGGTATTTTTGATCTACCTGCACAATGTCAGCTCCTTTGTCAACATGATGTTCAGCAGGTTCATAGCTATTCAGCTTCTAGCTCATGCTAACCTGAGCCTCTTATTGGCATGTAGTTGTGTTGCCAATTCCTGGTTAGGCAATCCTTTCTACCTATGGGTATGGAGAACTTGGATCTTGGGTGCGCTCACTTTCCTTTTCCTACTGTCTAGGGGATTGTGTTTGCGTTGTTTGAAGATTTTTGTAACCATTACTAGTTATACTGGGGTTATGGAGAAGTTTGGATATTATGGGTGCGCTTATAATATCTTTTCCTAGCCTTGGTATGTATGGTTTGTGGAGTAAGGAGTGGTTGACTCGGATGGGTTTTATTCCTCCCAATGGTGATGATTACCACTCCTTTGTGTTGCCATGCCTTTCCGTATGACCTTTATTGTCTTAGTGTGGTTATGCTTGTGTTGGCCTGGTGTGAGTTTGGATTGTCGTGTTAGTTTGATGTTTTAGACCTTATTGTGGCTTTGGTCAAGCCCTAGACTATTATGTTGTTTGTTTTGATCTTATTGTGGTCTTGATCAAGCCTTAGTTAGCTTGTTTGTTGTTTAGACCTTATTGTGGCCTTGGTCAAGCCGTTCTAGGTTCCCTTACCCCCCTTATTCGTTATTGTATCCCCGGAAGATTTGTCTTCCGTATGAGGGGCTAGCGTTAGGCCTTGGTATAGTCCTCCCCTCACTTTGTGGCTTGCTACTATCTTAATAAAACTCGGTAAGGGTTGCCTAGACCTTACCCCACCAGACTTGGTGGTTTGCCACTGGGATTAAAAAAACAAAAAACAAAAAAAAAACTAAGTAGTTTTATTGTTGTTTTCCATTTGTTTTGTGAGGCAAGACAAAGGTTAGTGTACATGAATATATTATTGATACAACTAAAGTTTCAAGATTTTGACATATGGTAGATTATATGTGTTTAATTAGAAGTGCAAATGTTTTAACAATGTGTTTGTCTTTTTGCACATTCATGGTTGTGGCTAGCGAGGCAATTTGGGTTTTGAACTTTGTGTACAAACCAAGGTGTAGAAAAGCATGTGGCTGTCATTAATGAATAATTTATGAATTTTCAAGATTGAGCTTTTGTCATATTGGACCTTGGATCGCTTGATGGCATTATGAGTTACTTACATTATACATTGTGATATGTGTTATAGGCTTCATTCTATATTGCTATTTAAATTACTCTTCTTTTGCCACCAATAAGGCCTAAGGAGTGGTCAAATGGAGACCAACAACATTTATTTTATTTTATTTTTTTTGTGCAACTGCCTAAAAATGCAGTCAAAAACTTAGTTTTTAAAAATAATTTTTCATTAGATGAAAACTACTCCCTCCGTCCACCATAGATCTTCCCAATAGCCCTTTTTCTTTATCCACAATAGATCTTTTCATTTCATTTTTTAACAATTAAAATACCACAACTACCCCCACTTACTTTTTTGGTTATACCTCACCCACCTCATTTAATACACTCCATCCATTTTCATTAAGGGTATTATAGTAAACTTTCACCTTTTTTCAACTCTCCTTAAAAACCACCAAAAGTCAAAATGAGAACATCTTAGAGGGACGGAGGGAGTACAAAACTAATCAATGATTAAAAAGTAAAATTGAGAAATAGGTTTTATTTGGTCTTGTCTCAAGGCGATTCGGTCTGGTCTTCAATCCTAGCACAAGTCTTTATACGGTCCCACCACATTCCGAGTCCAGTGTTAGCCTAATGCACAGTCCTAAGTAGGATTTGGGCTAAAAGCTATTTTAGATTTGGACCCAACTCTTCCTTGAGGATGTTGATTAAAAAACCAAAGAAGAGAGTGCTCGACCATCTCTTAGTTGAGACTCCGTTCTTGCAAACTCTAAGCGATACTCAATGACATTATGTCAGTATCACTTTGATTGATGCTACAAAGGTATTTGTTTGGATTTTGATGTTCTCGTAGACCATAGTGTTCTTGGAACACCTTCACCAAATCTTCCCACAAAAACAACACTCTCTTAGTGCCCATCTATGCATGAAAATAGGTCCAAAGCAGCCCCTTCACATACATACGTGGAAGCCACATCCACCTTATCATCCTCTAAATTGATAGTAATAGAGTAAGACGGTAGCATAGTACTGTCCCACCTACCGTCTGACACAAGAAATTCCATATTTACACCTATTTTGTTTTTCAGCATCCACCAACAATGATCTCATAATAACAAATCATTCAATCAAGCACATTAATTCTTCAATCAACGCCTACATCATGCAAACGATCCTTTTTGATTCAACGACAAAAATTCCCGAAACCACAATCAACATTCACACAGATAAATCCCATGGATCAACCACGATAACAATTATGAACGGAATTTCAAACCTAGATGCATATTAGAGTATTAGATGTCCACGTACTCACCTTGATTTGTTTCAGTTCAATCTAAAAGAGAGAGTCATATGTGTACCGTCAGCGGAATTGATTGCCAAGCTGCCACGACACCATCACCACTGTTGTCTGAACCTATTCGTTGTCCAAACTCAGCCCGCTGCCTTGATTTACTGCTGCCCGAACGCTGCTGCCATAGGACCCCTCACGACACTACTGTCACCCCTAACGGAGGTCGCCTGAAAACATCGGGGTCAATCCCGTCGCTGGTTTAATTACTACTGACCGGAACTACCCGCTGCCCGAACTCCGTCACCGGAGCATGGAGGTCGCTGATTCGCCAATCCGGTCACCACCATTGCAGAGATCGCCGGAGTAGGGAGAACGGTCGCCGGAGAGGACTGGTTCGTCGCCGTCTCCAGACGTCACCTCCCCATCACCGTTCGCCATCTAGGTCGCCACAATTGCCAGAAGAGGATGGAGGCCGGCGCTGCTCCTCGTCGTCGCCTCGCCGTCGTAGATTCTGTCGTGTTGTCGCCGTTGTGCTTGATCGGAGAAAAAACAGGGTGTCGGCGCTTGAATTGGCTCACGCCGTCACCATGGTCGCCGGCGTTGGTATGGTCAGCGTCCCTCGTCGGTGTTGTCATCGCGTGTTGTGGATCTAAGAAAAGGGAGGCGCTGCGCTCTCAAGAGACGATCGCAAAGAGGGGAATATTTATACTAGGGTTTTGTACCCACTTTTGAAGGGAACTTGCTCCGATTGAGATCCGTTCGTGTCGTTGGATTTGATTCATCGATACATACCCAACTTTTATCATCAATCAATGAGCATTTACCAATTCCATCTGGTCCGTCTTAATTCTTTCAATTAATTAATATAGATTAATCTTTTAATTTAAATCTTTATAAATACAATCAAATTAGTCATATTATATTGAGACGACAAGTAAATAAATAATTCTTATTTATTTAATTATCAATTAACTTCTAGACCGGTTTTTAGGCCATTACAATAACACCTCGACCCCACTCTGGCCGTAAGTGTATACTCATAAGATTGTAAAGTGGCCCCACAAACCAACATTGTCTTTCTCGTGTGCTTTACCCTCACTCGTGCACGCCCAAGGAATTTTCCAAGAGATCACCTATTTTAGAATTGCTCCAAGTCAAGCACATGTAATTTGGAGTTTCTAGGTGATGAGTTCTCGAAAAAAAGATGCACATTGTTGGTATGAGTAGTACTATCAATCTTTTTTATCCTTTTTCTTTCCTCAATCCATTTATTTTGAAATCAGGATATTACAAGTGAGCCCTCCCCTCTCAAACATCTCGCTACAATCCTAATGTGTGAATACCAAACAATAGTGGTGTTTCTCTGTGCTAGTGCTTATTGGACTATTCTTGATAAGCATTTTCTAACGTATACGGTGTTTATAAATAAAATATTTTTTTATGGAATTATGAATTAAATGTTAGATAAATCATTTCTAAATATTCATAAATAGTGAAAAACAGTTTTATAAATAATCTGGTAAAAAAGGAAAAACAAAAAAGAGCTTAAAAATAAGTGGTAAAGACCTACTTATTTTTTCGGCTTATAGGCAGCTTATGAGTTAGCTTATAAACACACAAAAATATGTCATTAGCTAATTTATAAGTTAAAAAATGGTTACAGATAATTTTGACCAGTTTATAAGCACAAAAAACATGACATACCTAAAAATTCACCGATAGAGATGACAGAATTGAATATTTTGGAAATTCTAAAAAATTTAGAAACAAGTTACATTGTAAAAAGAAGGGTGATTGGGATCTATATTCCAAGCCATATAAGAAACTAGAGCTACAATGCAATTTAAAGTACACTAAGATTCTCATGACATTGCCCCACAATGTCATGGGATGACCCTAGAGTACTCCGGTTTGCCGTTCGTAAAATAGATGGTTTCTACCCCTTTGATTGCACCCCACATATTGATTTTGACTCTAAAGTCAAATTTTGACTCCAAAGTCAAAATCTTGTGTGGTGCAATTGAACGAGGTGAGAGTGTGTTCGAATCAGGGCGTGGTGGGAGAGTTTGGGGGTTAGAAGTGGTAAAAACCATCAATTTTACGAACAGGATACCAGAGCACCCCTGGGTCATCCCATGACATTGTCGGACAATTTCTTGGGAACCTTTCGGTTTAAAGTAAGACACCGAGTTTCTTTTAGGAACATCTTTTTCGATTATTATTAACGTTTTTCTCATCATACATTAATACCAATTATTATTGGGTCGTAACAAATTAAATGAAATTAAACAAAGTTAATCAATGCTGGACCACTCGGTATCAAAAATCCAGTGAGTTTTATCATAACTACGATATAATCCATCGGTGTTGATCTTCCAATACACGCTCAAATGGCCCCTGTCTCTCACCCGATCATACCCCCGGCTTTGGAGAGTAGCCACCGTGTCGTCGTAAATGTTACATATATACGCGTTCTCGTTTTTGTATTTCAGATTATGAATTTCAAACGAAAAGCTCTTGCCCGGGGCTACTCCGTCCGCCGCCCCGCCCTTGTAACAGTCGAAATCCAGCGGGTTATAGTACTCGTTGGAGAACTCGACGGTGGCCGACGGAGATGGTGCGCCGGCCCCGGCGCCGGAGAGAGCCAATGCCAGTAAGAGGACTGCGGTCAATACGGCGGATTTATTGGTGGCGGCGACTGCCATTTTCCTTCTTTTGGTTATTGTTATTGTGGAGGTGTGTGGTTGAGGGATGGGAGATTTTGATCCGCTCTTATATGGTTCAAGGGGCGTTTTAAATTAAGGTGGGTGAAAATCCACTCAATTAATAATGACTTTTTAAGGAAAAGTATAGTGGAATAATTATGCATGGGAGACATTTGGAATATTATTTAATAGATTTCTAATTATGACGCTTTACCAAAACTAAAATCTGTTTTCTCTTACAAATCGTCTTATATGACTAAAACATAGAAAAAAAATATTAAAATAAAAGTTTCATGTTTTTACTATTCTATTCATAATCACGTTATCTTAACCAATATCTTTAAGATAAAAAAGTATTGCCATTTTTTCATACACAAAAATCTACTTTTGCAAAAATTTATTTAATTAGAATATAAAGTTAGCATACATATGAAAATGTTGAACATTAAAATTTTATTGTCCTTATGTTTCATCTCAATTTATTTATGCACTATTTATTATAAAATAATATATTTGTAATTATTTTTTATATATTACAAGATTTTATTTTAAATATTAGACCTGACACATAATATGATCAAATCTATTTTTTTCTTTCATGATTGACATTGTTACTCTTTTTTGATAAAACTCGTATTTTGGAACATTTTTATGTTTTACTCCTTTAGGTGTTTTCTCTAAAATAATTTAATTTTCAAAATTTTTTTATAAAAATTTGAAAAATATTTTCTTCGTATCAGTTTAAAAGTGCTTTAATCGTAAAAATAGTGACATGAAAAAAATAAAAAAATGAAATAATTTATGAACTATAGTTATAAATATAATAATTGTAATAATAATAATAATACGTTGTAATAATAATAGAAATCATCCTAAATATGACTAAAACATAGAGAAAAGTACCAAAATAGGACTTTCATGTTTTTTTTTCCGGAATAAGACTTTGCAATGTGGTAATGTGACTTTGCATTGTGCTAATGTGGCAGTGTACATGTGCAAATTACTATACTTTTTTGGTAATGTATATGACCATGTTTGGTAATGTAAGTCTTATTTCGGGAATAAAAACATGGAAGTCCTATTTTGGTATATTTTCAATATTTTAGTCCTAATTTGGTCTTTATGCCTAATAATAACTATAATGAAGATACTAATAATAATGATGATGATGATGATGATGATGATAATAATAATAATCACTCTAAAAATACATCGTTTTAAAAGTAATTGTTTGGGGAGTTGAAAGAGTACTAGTTTTAAAAAATGAAGATACTTGAAAAACTGGAAGAAACTAGAAAGAATTAGACGAAACTAGAAGGAATTGGAAGTAATTGGAAGGAACTGAAAGACACTGAAAATTAAGAATTTAAGCTCTAAATAATAAGCTCTAAGTCATTTATATAAAGTAAGACATATGGAAACATTGTTTAGAAACGAGTTTTCGATTTTTTTAACACTTTTTCATTCTACATTAATAATTATTGAAGTAGTAACTAACTAATTAATTTAAATTAAATAAAGTTAATCAACGCTTCACCATGTACTTTTGAGATATTATGCTTTTATAAAATATTCAACTCTAATAAAGATTTTAATGATCAAAATAATACTCATATGTAAAAATTATGAAAAGTCAAATGGGAGGAATCAAAATGGACGGAGTTAGTATTTGTTTTACTATTTATGCAAAATTAAAATTTATCTTTTATCTCCTTTACCATATGTAGGGCGTAGGTTGTCATCTTGTCTTGTATGGCTCACATTCATTATTACGTTAGTTTTTAACGAAACGGTAGAACATCTACGTTTCATAATAAATAATTTACTAAATGGTAGCTTATTTACCATTCGATTATTGATTCTTTCTGATAACACTGGGCCGGAATACTTTTTTCTTTCGGAATTAAATCCATACTTGACGGTCTCGCTGGGGCGAGCCCCAAAAAAGGAGCCTAGCTTGATCAACTCTTTATATCTAACTTTCAATCTGGGCCTCCAATCTTAAAGTCTTAAACGGCAATGTGTTCTTCCATGAGCCGGGTCGAGGTATCCATTAATTTTTTGAAAATAAGAAATGAATATTTGAATTATTGATATTAAAACGTATAAAAATAAATAATAATGAATGTGAGTCACAAAAATAATGTAAAATGAAAAAATTAAAAACATTAAAATGAAAAGAGTATATATTGTTTTAACGACAAGGTACTATTGATACTAGCATCTATTTCCAATGGATGACATTTGCTTATTTGGTGCTCTTCCGATGATCCAAATGAAAAATTGATGTTTTTACCTCCTAACTCCCTCCTTAAACCCCGGCCCCCACCTTTTCAAGTTCTTCCTGATTTTTTACTCCTCTTAATTAATCCAATGCCGTCACATTCTTTGTGTTAAATTCTAGATATCTCGACATTATTAGTGTTTAGTTCCATTTTGCACTCAAATTCTAACTAATCACGATATCCCCTTGGATTCAAAATCTCGTACTTTTACCACTACCCTCGCTTATTACTTTTTCACATTCCATTTACATTTCATTTCCATCATCTTTCTAATCGGAGGTCTTTGGTGTCACACGACGCGCCGGAAATATCCCGCATCAAGTATTCATTTCAACAAATTTTGTTTTTTTAATCATTTTTTTCCAATTCTTTTCCCTTTTTTCTTCAAATTCTCCCTTTTTTTTACTCTTGTTTTAATTTAAAGCCATCACAGTCTTTGTGCTAAATTCTAAATATCTGAACATTCATAAAGGCGAAACGCCCACCCCGGGCGCCTCCATATCCCGACCCGACAGGATTGTAAGAGGGTAAATCATGGTATAATATCATTCTGGTCCTTAGAGAGACCGTCCTGTACTTGATACGCACAAGGAGCTACTACAAAAAATAAAACTCCACATTACTGCTCTTAGAATTCGACCCTAAGATTAACGAGTTTGTCATCTTCTTTTTAGACACTACAAAAAAAGGGCAATACCGACAGATCCTTAGCGACAGAAACTTTTTTTGTCGCTAAAAAGAGAATATTACCGACAGATAAAATTATTTGAAGGCAAAAACTATTTGACCCATAGAAAGAGTAATATCTGTCGCTATTGGTTATAGTTTTAGCAACAAACTTTTATCTGTCGGTATTGGTTATAGTTTTAGCGACAAAACTTTATCTGTCAGTATTGTTTATAGTATTAGCAACAAAAAATTATCTGTCGGTATTGTTTATAGTATTAGCGACAAAAATTTATCTGTCGGTATTGTTTATTGTTTTAGCAACAATGTTTTATCCGTCAGTATTGATTTTATTGACATTTAATTTAAATATCTTAATTATAAAAAACCATAAAATTAGGCATCATTTAGAACACGAAATCGAGGCCATGGAGTTAGAAATGAAAAACCTCAATTTGGATTTTGTTATTTGGTCGCACAAAAATATATGATAATAAAAATGAATTATAAATTTAAAAGATAAAAAACTAAAAAATAATGATTAAAAATAATTTTTTTACATTGAATATTTACAAATTAAAAATTATAACTTTTAATTTAAGATTTTTAAGTTAGAATTTAAAATTAAAGGGCTAAAATGAACTAATAGAATCAAGACATATGATAAAAGAACAAATTAACAAATTAAAAACGAGAGGGATGAAAACGCTAGTGGAGATATGTAGAATCATTCATATTGATATAGAATAATAAGTTAGAGATTCTTAACCATTTCTAACGCGGTTAAAAATATGTAGTCAACCACAGAAAACGTGCCGGGGATTGGAAAGAAAGCGGTTTCGGCCACTTCTTCGATCAACGGGTTGGACGGAGGGCTCGCAATTTCGATCGGAATTGGGCACGAAGACAGACGGATCGGGGACGGACTACTTCCTCGACGCTGGGTGGTTCTCCGATTGCAACAGCAGCGGAGGACGATAGCTCGTGGTGGCAAAGCAGAGCCAAACCTCCGGCGAACCCTAGTCTTCGTCTGACAGTCATGAACGAGGGCTGATTCCGGTACTATTTCTTCATCCTTCTTTGTTTAGTATTCCAATCCAAGATTTTCACTAATTTCTTAGATGCCAAGTGTGTTGCTCATGGAAGCTCTCCGCAATGTCCAAATTGTATGTTTTTTTATTATATAAAATTACTATTTTCATATACCCTAACTTTTCATTGATGTTATAACCTGTGTTTATGTTTTCTTAAGCTGATAGCAAAAAGGGCCTTACTAGGTTGTTGTTCTTGTATAATGTATCCTATCTTTGTAATACTCGTGGAGTGACGCATTATTTCGGGTGCTCTTTATCAGGCAAGACCAATAATCTACCAAGTGGTGAAGGAAATGATTGGGAAGATGGGCTATGAAGTAATGAATGAGTTGGTTATTTTGGCGTTATTATAGCACTAAGCTATATCTATAAACCTAGTTGAATCATGATGCTTAATTTTTTCCCCTATTGTTTAAAGGTGAAACTTGCTCGTGTTACGAAGAGAGTAAATGATGCATATTTTGCTCAATTGTATCTCACCAAGGTAATTACGACCTTCACTTAGCTTATTACTCCGTCGTTTTGAGTTTTAANAAGTAATGAATGAGTTGGTTATTTTGGCGTTATTATAGCACTAAGCTATATCTATAAACCTAGTTGAATCATGATGCTTAATTTTTTCCCCTATTGTTTAAAGGTGAAACTTGCTCGTGTTACGAAGAGAGTAAATGATGCATATTTTGCTCAATTGTATCTCACCAAGGTAATTACGACCTTCACTTAGCTTATTACTCCGTCGTTTTGAGTTTTAATGGATAGAAAATAAGAATGTTCTGAGTATTAATATGTGGACTCGTGAAAATGTTGCATTTTGGCCGTTGATAGCAATATGGTTATGAAAATGAGAGCATCAGCTTTGACATCCGACCTTCCGATGCCATCAACATCGCCGTGAAATGCAAGGTACTCTTTCTGTAAATTGAATTCTTCTGCTGAATACATACAAAGATCATCCCCTCCCCTCTTTATATATAGAATATTTGTAATGTCATCATAATTAAGTGTGTTGTACATATATGAATGAATGAATAGGTGCCAATACAAGTGAACAAGTACTTAGCATACAGTGATGGCCTTAAGGTGGTGGAGTCTGCCAAGCCATTCACACTGGTTTCTTCACATTCGTCACTCTTGTTTGAGCTCGATAGGTAAAAACAAGATAAGATCACAAACAAGACTACTTTGGGCATGGATTAAAAACATATACGCAATTTTATAGGTGCCATTATATATGTATGTGTTTTATATCTGTATGTGGTATGGTTGTATGTGTATATACATAAATATACAGAGGTAGCGAGGAGGCCGGGATTGAGACGAAAGAGTTCATTCTTTTGAGGAACATGCTCATTGCTGCAGTAGAGGAACACTATATAGATGCAGGTTAGTTCCTTCTAAGTCATGAATTTTAACTAAGCCTTATTAATTAAATGCCCCCATTAAAACTATATATATATATATATATATATATATATATATATATATATATATATAAGGAGGTTTAGGAACTCAAAATAAGAAGATTAAATTGTTTGGGTGTGCAGCTCAATGGAGGGACAAGCTAACTCCACTCCGCTCCAAGAGGAATTGGACATGATAATTATTGTATAGCTATATATAAATAGCTCCTCTGCGCTAGCTCTTCTAGTATAACAAAAGAAGAAAGAAAGAAGAAAGAAGATAGCATATTTGAAGTGTGTAACATGTATATATATAACATCGGAGAGGGGTCCACGACTTCAGTTCGAAGCTGCAGCAATTCTGCCTTCTTCGCTGAGACGATCTTGAGACAGACCCCTGCAGTGCTTATTCACTTCTTCCCTTCTTGTGTGTTGAGTAATAGAGGTATGTATCCCTATCTGTGGTCTGCTCTATGTTTAAGTTTTTATCTTCTTCGTTTGAGAATTGGAACAAATGAGATTTTTTTTCTTTGTTTAGTTCATTATATAGTTTAAAGTTATACCACCTAGCATGAGTGTAAGGTAAATTTAGTGCAAAATTTGTAATTACGTTATCATGTTCTTATAAATTTTTTTGCATAGGGTTCAACGGCTAATCAATCTGAAATCAATGACTTTACAATTGATGGTAATACAACCACTGAGAAAAGTCTTGATGAAGATTGATGGAACAAAGATGATGAAGCTGAGAGCGATGAACTTGAAGATGTAGACAGTGACGAGCATTATAGCTTTGGACTATATCTTCCGTATCAATGTGTATTTTAATTTATTTCCTTTTTTGTTTATAACGCAAATGATGAACTAATTTTGAGATGTTGGTTTACTTTCTAATAAATGGGTTAGTTGTAACCCTTTAATATGTTAACGTATTATGTATTGTTGTTAATACAAGTATGAGTATTATTTTTTATTTGTCAATGAAATTTTTTGAAATCACTTAAATAGAGCATGTTGGTGTGAAACATGGTATTAGTAGCAGTTATAATAAATGTTAATGTTGGTCAAATAAACTATTACCGGTAGAAAAAAATGTTTTACTCACACAATTTTTTGTGGGTAATCTAACTTTTAGCGACAATTATGATAGATGTTAATGTTGGTAAAAACAAGGTATTACCGACAGAAAAGAAGGATTTACCCACACTATTTTTTGTCGATAATCCATGTTTTGGCGACATATATATTTTGTCGGTACACCTCTCTTTTTTAGCGACATCTTTGGTCTGTCGCTATTACACTATTTTAGCGACAGTATATTTTATCTGTCGGTAATACTTTTACTGACGGAGTTTTTAGCGACAGCGTAGCGACAGACAATTATCTGTCGGTAAAAGCGAGTAGCGACAGATATTCAAGCTTTAGCGACATATTGACCCTTGTCGATATTGCCTCCTTTTTTTGTAGTGAGATTAATTGAGTTGGACTTTTAGAAATGTATGTATGATATATTAAAATGACATTCGTTTACCATTATCCATTCTAAACCAATCCAATCATCCCCCTACATCACTTATTAATTAATCATTGGAGCACAAACAAATTAGGCCAACAAAAACCAAATTAAAAAAGAAATCAGTCAATGCTAGACCATTTCTCTTCCAAAACCCAGTGAAGTTTATCATAACTGCGGTACAACCCAACCGTGTCGACCTTCCAATATATGTTCATACGACCTTTGTCTCTCACAGCATCATATGCCTGCCCTTCCACGTATACGGAATTGGAATCGTCGCTAAGCATACAATCATAATCATCCATGTGTTTGCTTTTCACGTTGACCTTAATCGAATAGCTCTGTCCCGGGGCGAGTTTCACGTCCTTAATCCTTGAGGATAATCCGCATTCAAGAGTCACCTGATTCCCGTAATCGTTGTCAAACTCAATGACCGGGGCGGCTAATCCTGACGACAGCCGTGATGATGATGCGCGGGCATTGGCACCAGAGAGAGCCAATGCCATGAGTGCCAGCATCATCACGACCATCAACGAGTTGGGTTTCTTTGCAAGTCCCATTTTTTTCCTTATGAATATTATTAAGGTGTTTTGTTGTTGGTTGGAAGATTTTGATACACTGTCTTATATAGATTGAGATGCATATTATTGAAGGAAATAAAAATTGAATGCTTTGAATTGGGATGCATGGGTGAATCCATTGGATTCAAAAATGTCTTTTTAAGGAAAGGGTAACAATGGTAGAGTCATTTTGGAATAGAATTTAATGAATGCCTTATCCATGCAACTCACTCCTAACAAAATTAAAAGTATCCTTATTTTGGCAAAATACCTACCCTATTAAATATGGCACTTTTTAAGAGAAAGGGTAGGTGGACAAAAATGCACATTGTATCAAATGTATAATAAAAAATTCAATTATAAATCTTCGTCCATTTAAAATTTTTATTAGTTATATTCAATGAGTAATGTTAGGAGTACACCAAAAATGTACCTAATTTATACCCCACCATACTTTTCACCACACATTTTTATTCACTTCTCTCTCCTTATCCACATCAAAAAGTGTGTAGTTAAGAGTGTGGTGGTATACAAATGAGGTACACTTTTGATGTCCCATTAGCATTCTTGATATTCAATTAAGAACATCTAGAGATTGGTTATTAAACGATTGCAATTTTGAAACCTTATAACTGAATCGCGAGAAGAAATCACCTTAAATAGAAGTAAAGTATAAGAAAGGTACCAAAATAGGAGTTCAATGTTTTATCTCCAAAATATGAGTTTGCACTTTGATAATGTGACACTGTATTTTGATAATCCGTATTTTACAATACTTTTTGGCATTATATATGGTATGATTGGCGTCGTTGTATTTTCATTTTAAATTCTATTTTGGGAGTAAAAATATAGAATTCCTATTTTAACATATTTTCTATGTTTTACTCAAATCAATCCAATCCAAATGTATTTTAACCTTTCATAATATTAATTAGTGGAATACCGATTAACAAACGAAAAAAAATTAACCAATGGAGGACCACTCGGTTTCGAAAGTCCAGTTACTGTTATCGTAACTGCGATACAATCCATCGGTACTGATCTTCCAATACACCTTCAAATGATCCTTGTCTCTGGCTCCGTCGAATCCCCGGGCCTGGATATAATTGGCCGGACCGTCGTCGACCTCGCACAAATACGCGTTCCCGTCTTTGATCTTCCCGTTATCGACCTCAAATGAATAGCTCTGGCCCTGGTCCAGTTCCCCGATCCCGCCGTTCAGGCAGTCCAGCGACACGTGCTTCCCGAAGTCGTTGTAGATCTCGACGGTGGCCGACGATCCGCCGGCGGCGGCGCCGGAGAGCGCCAGTGCCAGTGCCAGGACGGCCACCAATGCGTGGGGCTTATTTGCCACTCCCATTTAATTTAGTTTCTTCTTTTTTTGCTTAATTAGGAGTAATTAATTATCGAAGAGGTGTGGGGTTTGTAGGGAGATTGATCCAGTCTTATATAGCTTTGACTTAGAGAGAAACGCAGGTTCGAGGAATGTTTTAAATGTAATGTATGGGGATTCAAAATGTATTTTGAAGAAAAGTGCAATGAATGATAATGTGAAACCTTTAGTCGTTTTATTATTTTAACTTATTCCCCGGAGTAATTATAACTATACGAAACATTTGGAATTACAATTTAGAATTAAATTAGGGTACACTAAATGAAACACATGTCATTCTACCAATGTTCTGAAAATCGGATTGGGCATCGACTCAAATAAAGGATTAGGTCAAGGGTTAACCGGTTAAACTAAAGTCAACTCAAGTCAACTACACTTGGGTACCTCTAGTTTTTTTTCACTAGAAAGACATTGCATGCCAACACCTCAAATTAAGTAGGGAATAAAACATGCAAGTTCCCCCTATTCACATAATAGCTCGCCTAATTACAAGGGACAAGAAAATACCATTCTGTCCTCTATTTTCTGGTCACATCTCAGAGTGCAAAGACAAGGATAATTAAGAGGTCATATTCATATACAACACAAGCTGGGTATAATAGTATAGGAGAGTTAGGCCCTGGCTAAGCCAGCCAAGCTGGTGATCACCTCTTTGAGTTGAGAGATTTGGTTCACGAATTTTTCGTGGGTTTCGATCGAGTCGAATTGGTTGTTGTGCAGTGTCGAAAGACTGTCACCCATAACCTTCAACCCACTCTGCAGCAGTTCCATTCCTTGGCTGATTCCCTCTGGCAGTTTCCTTTTCCTGCTGCTTTGGTGGTGTTGTTTCTCATTGTCATCAACCTCCATCATCGTCGCTTCAATGCCACACAGTCTGGTTTTTGAACGCGCAGTCTCTTTCAGCAGTTGTCCCTCCTTTCTGAGATTTGGGACCGAATTCGCATCCGAAGACGAGGATGTTTCCTTCTCAAGAAACACTCTTAGCTCGGACATAAACCTCTCCTCGCCCGCTTCGTTTCCCAAGTCCGAATCGAATGACAGTGCGGCATCTGGGGGCACGTATCTCCATAGCTCGTTACAGTTTGTGCGGGCTGCGAAAAACCCAAAAGCCGAAATGGCCAAGTGAGCAAAGGCCCAATGCCTTTCTTGTAGTAGCATGTGGTATAGCTCCCTTACAGCAACGTTCATTGTGGTGTCTTCACTGTTTGACAACTCCATGTAGCCAAGACCGGCCATGAATGATGAAAGATTCGGTTTGCATATATATAATTGACTGTCTGATGGGCTTGAAATGAAAAGGCTCTGAAGCTCCACGACGACTGCTTCCATGTCATCTGACGAGTACAGATTCTTAACCTTGGAGACAATAGTTAGAGTTTCACTCAGAAGCCTTCTATAAACGTCCCTTTCTAGGGTGTCCATTGAGCTATTGTATTTGTGAATCACAGATACTAGGAACTTTAGGCTCTTCATCTCTGTGTCAGATATACTGACAAAACTAGAAGACGGATGCACAAAGCATAAAGAGAATAAGAATGTAAGTCAAGGGGTGAAAAAAGAATCATTGCAACATATTCAGCTCAGGAAAGAGTGTGGATTCATCAATATTTTACATTATTAAAAAAGATCTTGCTTACCGAGATTGTAGCACAGCTGATAAAGCAAAAACCGGAGCACCATAAACATCAGAGCCACACTCTCTCGGTAATTTGTCCTGAAATGTGTCGAGAAATTCAAAGTATTCAACAACTATTTGTTGTTTGACTGAACTCTTCAGTTTGTTAGAAAGGAAATCAAGAGAGAATCCCTCCATGAGCAGGGCTAAGTACATAATTGATGAACAATGGGATCTGCTATTGCCCACAACTGAAGTATAGATTTTATCTGCCATTGATTCTGAGCCAGAACTAACAAGCCTGCAAATAAATCTTGCAACTTTTCGCAGTGCACTATGAGGACTGAATACAGATTCGGGAGATGCAGAATACTGCAATAATGAGCAAAGTTTGTCAATAATGTCATGCACTATATCCTTCTCGGCATGGCGACACATAAAACACCAAAGTTCAGTAATAATTTCATGGCAGAGAAAGTGGGGGTGGAAAATATTCTCAAGCAGGAAATGCTCTATATGACACCAGGCTGAACTTGAAGAACCAGTTATCATGAAGGTTTTCAGTGCATGGAGTGCTGAATGAAATATAGGCTCATAAATCACTTCTTGCTTTTGAGTTGAACTACAGACTGTAGGAATTTGCAGGCCTAGAACCAAAGAATATATATAATCATCTACAAATGTGCCCATTAACCAATCAAGTTTTCTGGCTATCACTGTTCTAACAGCATCGTCAATATCTTGAGCACTATTCAGTAAAGTAAGAAATACAATGACTCGACCGGGCAACAGAGCTCTTCCACTATGCATGTCATCAGAGTTTGAGCAAAAAATAGCATTCATTGAATTCATCTCACTGTCACTGGAAGAAGTAACATAATCTGAATCCCATCCGCATCTAAACCCAAACATCCAATCCAGAAGTTGAAACTTGTGATCTGGTTGCAGTTGAGCAGAATTTAAGAAAGAATTAAGAATATGCAAGGATGTAGGGTCCAGTATTTCCACCATCGCTTCACTTGCAAATTTTAGGAGTTCATCATTACACAATAAGATTTTAAAGGTTGCCACCTTTACAAGAAAAAGCGTAATATCTTTGAAAACTGAAAATGATTGGGTTGGATATTGGGAGATAATTCTCACAGCATTAATTAGATAAAACTTAACCGGAAGGAATATTCTTTTAGCTTCAACAAATGACACTGTTTCTTTCTGAGGGGATGACCACTCATCAGCTGCAATCCTCAAACAATTATTAGCAAGTGAAATCAAGCTCAAAATGGTGGCTGCAATATCCACCTTTACTGCTAAAGAGCCCTTTCCGAGCTGGAGCAAGGTAACTACACCTTTCCATGACAGATTTAATAAGCTCACAGAGCTTCCTCCATTATTACCTGCAGTGATGCCAACCTCACACAGTTTCTCAACAGAAATTTTGATTACATTGACAACATGATCAGTGCTATCCACCTCTAGAGCACCTACAATATTTGTACCACTGTCTGTTCTTAGACGATAGGAATCCCAATTTACATTGTCAGAGTACACCCTGCATAGTCGCATCAATGAATCAAGGACTTCTTGCACCATCTTTTGCATTTCGGATCCAAACACAGAAAGCGTCTGCTTGAGAAATCCATATAAAAAAGAAGTTTATCTTCCAACCATATTGCTTACATAAACCGACCATACACACACACACACACATATGCGCGTGTGTGTGTAGTGAAGAAAATAGGAAAAGAAAAAGGAGATACAATCATTACCCCATTGCCTCAAAGGCTCCTGCCCATTGCAGGTAAGGGGGTCAGATATACTAGCCTAACCCCTATGTTTAAAACATAGAGTGGCTGTTTCCAGATGACCCATGATGAGTTTCGAAAGTTGCATTGACTATATGTTACTTCATTATAAAAGAAGCTAAGACATTTTAAAGAGTCATTTTGTTTTATTCCATCATACCCCAAAGCCAAAAAAAATGAATATTTGGCTCCATCAGAGATGACGAAAAAAAGAAAAAGATAAAAAATAATAGAAAATTAAAAAATTTAAATATATAATGAAGAAATTGTTGTAAGAATAGCCCCACTGTGCAGACTACTCACTACATAAGTCATACCGAAATGATATTATGGATGAGGGTAAACGTATTATAACAAAAAAAGAAATAAATACCCGATACATATGAAAACACTCAGGACAACTATAATTTGTCATGCACAGGCGATACCTTCATCTCCGAAATGGAATCCCTTATCAGGTTCATTTGCTCCAAAATGAAACTCTCAACAACAGTTATCAAATCTTTGTTATCCGCAATAGGATATCTGGTTAAAGCTGAAAAGCTAGAGGAAGCATAGCCCAGCAAATCCAAAAGCAACTAAGACAAATATGATGCATGTCAAAAGAGAGGAAAAAGTTTTTGATAGTCTTAAAGTTATAAAAAAAACATATTAACTGCAGTCACTTTCAAACCTGATAAAAGAGGTTGTCATGTTCATCTTGTGAATCTTGGCCGGTAGACATAACTGTCATCTTAAGATGCTTTCTACACCATATGGCAGCCTGATAATATGAAAAAACTAAATTAATAAAAACAAAATCCCTAAGAAAAACAACTGAATTGAGAACCATGGATGATGATGGATCACCTTTGCTCCTAAACCCATTATTTGCCCCAGATTTCCAGATATATCCAAATCAAGATATTTTGCCCCAACTTGCAAAATGGTCTTATTTAGTGTGCACTGAGATATGTCTAGGCAGGTAAAATCTTCCCAGAGAGTCCAGTGAATGTTAAGGTACACGCAGGTACAAAAATGAGCATCACTATACACAAATAGTGCAGCAAAGAGAAAACAATCAATAAGTATCAAAACGAAGTAATGTCCAAAGTTATCAGTGTCATTGTTTTTACCTCTCCAGCAGTCTCTCTTTAAAGTATTAAGTTCAAATTACACGGTTTTTAATGTAGAAAATGTTTTGCTTTTGAATTACATGTTTGACTTAGCGATATGCGAGTGGGAAGAATTTATGGTGGTATGTAGAGACATTAAAAGAAGGTAGATGGTGAAGATTAACACTTTTACCAAACAAGGATAAAGTACTTCATCTAGGGACAGCCAAATAGGAAAACATTAAGTTATTTATGCAGAGAGAATATTATATATAAATGTTTTAGTAAAAAGAACTGCATAGTGCAAGGACCAAGGTAAAAAATACCACGATTTCTGAAAGCAAAAGGCAATAGTGTTATTGGGTCATAAATCTTGAGGAGAAATAAATGGAGCTTCTAGATTGTCTCGACATCATTGTTATATTATTTAACAGTCATAACAATTAAAGTCATTGAACATCTCAAACTCATTAGAAATAGCAAATGTCGGCCAAATCAAATTGAGCATCTTGTTATCTTTTGCCCATTTGATGTGTTGTAATATCTCTCAACACATTACCAAAAATTCGACCAAATGGATCCATGAAAACTTCAAGATACTGTTGGATCTGCACTCATCTGCTGAAAGTGGGCACACCACATGAAAGTTGTAACCAACAAAAATCATATCCATAAGCTAAAAAACTTCAAAATATAAAACATAGTGAAAAAATATAGCTAAGAAACTAACACATGGTCATGACAATCTTTACCCAATCTGTGTGAATTAGTGCAACCTTCATTTCAAGCCAAAGTTGCAAAGACAGAGTAGCGACCTATGAATTCTAAATTTGTTTCTTCTTCCATGTACCTACTTGAGAAGTCCTGTCAATTTATACTGTTTTCCTGAATTTCTTATGTAGTTACATTCTCGCCACTGATCCAACTTAAGAAAACTTTGATGTTCAAAATGAATTTAGCATAAATCAGTTTGAGTTCCCAAAAGTAAATTTGAAACACCAATATAGTCATAAACTGAAAGGTCAAGGACTCAAGACAAATTTCTGGGCATCAGCAAAACACAATGACTGTTGCTAAGTGAAGGATCATAGAGAAAAAGTAAGTTTCAATGATTATTTAGAAATACAAAAGGAAGCTTTGTAGTAATTAGGATACTTGAAGAGAGTCAATAAGAGATTCCACTTCAGATATCTCTGTTATGTTCAACTCTCCAACTTCTTTAAGCAATTGAACACGATTCTCGACAACCTGTACATGTGGAAAACAACATAAGTTGCTGTTTCATTCTGATGCAGTAAAAACTGATGCTCCAAAATGCAGCATTGTTGATTAAGATGAAAGAGGTTTAAAGGGTAGGCGGGTTAAGCAAGACTAGAGCACAATAATATGATACTCTGTAAGTCCGTAATAAATGCAAGAGTCTCCCTTTCCTTTTCCTTTTAAGAGGGGAGAGAATATTGGAGACAACAAACACGCACAAACACACACACACAGTATAAAAAAATAAGAATCTTATACTGGCTAAGCTAGTGCAAGTGGCCTAGAGGGTATGCCACAAGCTAATAACCAACAGAAAGCCAAACTCCAAAAGATTACAACAACAACCCAGTATAATCCCAACTAGTTGGAGTGTGGAGGATCAAGAAGTATAGTCTTACCCCTGAAATGAGAGAGGTTGTTTCCATTAGACCCCAGATGCATTTACTTCCCAAATTTTCATAGAAAGGAAGAAGCAAGGTAAGTTTGATGTGTCATTTGTATTTAGTCCATCATGTGCCCCAAACAAAAACTGATGAAGAATGTGTTACAAAATAAAAATGAACCCAGTAGACATGAAACATACAAACAAATCAATATGAATCTCGTCACAACTTTTGCAAGAGAAAGTGTTTTTTTCTTTTCTGTATAAAAATCAAACAACACTTATTACATTGTCCTTATAGCATACCAAGCAAGATATTGCTAACTCGTGAATATCAAAGGATAACAAGAAAGCAAGTATATAACTAATAGGTTATGTAATGAATAACCTTTCTAAAGCCAAGACTTATACTCCCCAATTCTAGTATTCACATGGTTCATTCAGGAGTGCACCTCATCTTTGTGGTGTATACATTCACGATATAGTATAATTTTTATGATAGAGTACAGTGTTGCTTCTCTTAATATTTATTGCAATAAAATTGCACACCAGGCATGGAAACAAAATCAAGTGATTCATTAGTATCCAGAGCTCCTTGGCAAAACTAAGTTTGATGGGACGGAGTATCGCCATAGTATTTCTGTAAAATCATGTGACAATAATCCATCTTCTATAGAATCCTTTATTAACCAGTGATTGAAATAAGATAATTGATGAGACAGAGTTTCCTCACAGTATTTATGTTTTTAAGAGTAGTGAGCCTGCACGACGTGTGCATTGTTGTTCACCCAGTGATCTTTTAAACATTAGTTTATTGTCTATCTATCCTTTGTTCTTTAACAAACAAATATATCAGTTTAATTAGGCTCCTATTCAAACGTGAACTAATCACTAATACCCAACGCAACCCACTTTTTTCCCAATTTCTGATAGCAACTTACACGCATGGAATATTATTGAACAAAATTCATGTGCACAATCAGATAAGTTATTATATGGATGTGTTCGGTAGAGTTATATTTAGAGCATGTACATAGATTAAGATACAGTTACAGTGTTACACTGAAACAGTTGTGATATGAAGGGCATCCAGTACAAAACATTGCCACTATATTTTTTTCCCATGAAATTTTAGTGTTAGTTACTTTCATACGAAGTACAATTCACTGGCAAAACTTAATGCCACGGTACCAACTAGTTGAGATTAAGGTCTTGACAATGATGATGATGATGATTAACTTGAATTGTATTTCTTAAAAACATAAGAGCTTAATGATAGGAAAAGCTAAGCTTTAACCCTATTGTTTTACTTTTACAAGTAACATATGTTATGTTTATCTCACAATTGAACTCTTATCCTTTCTATGCCTTTGTACATTCCTCGACCTCCTTCAACAACAACCAATGACAAAGGTTAGATCTAAATTAATAGTGTTGGCTACATGAACTAATACATATCCTTTGAGATCATCCACCAAAATCCTCATTTACAGTAGTTTCTGTCAACTATTACTGATCTAATGCCTTTTACAAACCTTGCATCTTTGTCATTTCCAGCCTACCATAGATTTTCTTTTATTTTGTAACACGTCAAAGTTCTACTATCCGCACGATGCATTCGCTTCTCCACAACTTGCATGCAAACCAAACATAACCTCTTTTTCATTTCCTTTCATCAATAAATGATGTGTTGCTCTACTGTTGATCTTCTTCATACAAAGTCTATGTGCTCTAGTCTCACCACATATCCACATTGACATATGTGTATCTGCCACACTCATCTTCCAACAATTGCCGGCCAACTAAATATCTAATTTTACTTAACACTTCGAATTAATTCATTCAACAATTGCCTGCTGGTTTCCATGATTTACAACATGATACAAAAAATAGCCATGATGCACCCGAAACATCACTTTGTCCCGCACAAAGTTAACACAAACACAATTCGGAAACAACGGTCGAGTTCATACGAAAAATAAAAAAAATGAGGAGAAAATGCTTTTTTTCCGGCGCAACTAAACTTATACGAATCAAATAATGTGCATTTTCCGCGCCTGCCTAGAAGACATTAACAATTGATGAATGCAGAAAACACAGATATGAATCCCTGAATTAACCTAAATATCAAAATCGTCGGCAAACATAATCCATAGAACAAGGGAATACGGAACCAGTGCAGCAAATAGGGGAACTGACACACTAAATTGAAACGAAATAGAAATGCGAATCGGGAGTTGGAAGAGAGCTCACGTCCGACGATTTGATGGCTTGAAGAATGCCATGAAGATCTGTATTTGAAGCGGAACTTGAATTGTTCGCCATTAATCTCTACCTGGAGGTTTTGCAGTGTGTTTCTCTCTCAAATGCTAGCGTAGTGGCGCGCACTATCAGACTATCTCTTCCTCGAGGTGTCAAGGGCTGCTCTCTTTTTTCTTTTCTTTTTTTTAAATGTTAACTGTAAAAAATACTCCGTAGAAAAACACGATGTGGAGAAAATGCAAGCTGTTCTTAGAAATTACTCCCTCCGTCCCGCTATATTCGTTCACTTTTGACTTTTGGAATTGTTCATCTAAGCACTTTGACTCATCAAATTTTCTCAATGTGTAAGCCTAAATATAGTCATGTGTGATCTTGTTAGATTTGTCTTAACATATAGATTATCAATATATAATTCTTATAATTTTTTAATATACAAATTACAAGATAAAATGGATTAAAGAAGTGCATTGGATGGTGTGTAAAAATGAAAGTGGACAAATACTCTGGGACGGAGGTAGCAATATTTCAAATTAAATAATTTACATCGCTGTTTTAAGAAATTGGTTAATTTTAAATCAATATTTTAGACTCCCAACTAAGCAGAACATATGGTATTTTAAATGGTGACTGTAAATTATTAAGTATTTGTTGGTAACTATTGATTGATAAAAAATAAAGAAAAATAATGTTCTAGAAAAAATAAATGCGTAGTAATAATTTTGAAGCACATATATCATAATCAAATTTATATTCGCTAGAAAGATCTTTAAAATATAAATTCTGGACCATATCAAATTTAAAATTATCTAATTTTTTTTATCTGAAACACTATTTATAATTTATCACATTAGAATATAAACACTTTATTTTAAATCGACATGGAGGGGCTAATTATAACGCATTTAGGGTATTTTCTTTATTTTTGTAATTAATTACCAATTAATACTTAATAATCATCTATTCATCATTTAAAATATCACGTATTCTACTTAGTTGGCAGTCTAGAGTATTGGTATAAAATTGAGCAGTTTAATGGAGCACTGGTGTAAATTATTCAATTTTAAAGTATTAATGTAAAATCATAAATTTCTTAAAGTATTCAAGTGAATTTATCATTTTCTCTTTTGCTCGAAATAGAGTGTTTATTAGTGTGTGCTACTCATTTAAATGAGAATATGGTAGCACGCACTAATAATATTAGTCAGATCCTCCCATATGAGAATGAAGAGAATTCTTAGATGTCACTCCTTTCAAAAAAGGGTTGCATGTTGTTTACAAAATTTTACTAAAGTTATTTCTAATTTAATTTATTTGAAAATTAGAAAAAAATTAAAAACTTAAATTTATATTTATAAAAATATATCAAAAGTTCTACTCCGGGTACAAAATAAAAGCTAAAAAATTATACAGTATTATTTTTTCAAACGAGTCGCAAACATGTGTAAAAAACATAGTTAAAATTTGACTTTATGAATAGTAAACATGTAACTTAAACTAAGAAAGATGAAGTACTTAGGTCATGTTCTCTTCACCAAATCTAAGTGGTTCTGATCTGATTGTAATAAATTCTAATCTAATATAAATGTAGTTATATTTAAATTTGTTTCTGATCTGATATGATCTAATTTAATTTAATTGCAATAAAAATAAATAATAAGTAAAAAATAAGTTGAGGAGAACACGACTTAATTATGAAAATGAGTTAAATCAAGTCTATAAATTTTGTTCAAATAATCAAAATGAATAAAAGAATATTCTCGTGATGTCCTTCCTCGATCTATACATGGAGGATTAATGTACGATTAATGTTCATATTATCGCGAGGAAAAGACACCATGTATATGACTCCATTTTCATGGATGGATATTTTATCTCTTCCCACCACCATACAAAATCATCTTTTCTTTTATAAAAATCTCAAAACTTTATGCCACATGCACAAACTCTCTAAAATCATTAAAATGTCCTTATTGACAAGGTACCACCAAATAAGGTCACTAATTTTTTAAAATTTGAGTTTCCAATTCATGTCAAAATTATTTGGACTTACACCACACATTGCTACAATACATCACATGTCTATTACTCTACGTACTGTCACATTTCATGTTTGACTGAAGTTATTTTTAATAAAATTTATTTAAGAATTAATTAGAGTAGAATTTTAAAAATGAAATTTGAAAAACAGTTTACATTGAGCAAAGCATTCATAATACATGATACATTAAGAGCACACTAATGAGAACTCTTGAAGCATGTGGCTACCACATTTCAAATATGTAAAGCTACGCTTCCATTTCCCGCTTCCATGCATCATGCTCATTCACACATTTGATATGTGCGGCGGGCACACTCGTATACGAACTAATAAGTGGTTAAACACATCAAGGCTATGATTGGAATTCAAAAAAGTGATAATTATTATTCCTTTTTTGATGGTGCACAATGTAAATAGATTAAAAAGGTCTCCTCATGATGTTGTTTTGAGAAGGGCCTTGTTGAACATGAGGTCTAAGCATATTGTCCCTAATTCACTGCACTTTTGTAAATTATATTACTACTTTTTCTTCATATGCCCTGTGGATGTGGAACTAATATTTTTTGTTCATATGCCCAGTGGCAGCATAGCCCAGCAAATCTAAAAGCAACTAATACAAATATGATGCATGTGTCAAAAGAGAAAAGAAATATGTACTAGCTTTCAATAATCTTAAAGTTATGAAAAAAACATATCAGCATAGTGTGTGTCAAACCTGATAAAAGAGGTTGTCATGTTCATCTTGTGAATCCTGACCACGATTTCTGAAAGCAAAAGGCTCTAGCGTTATCGGATCATAAATCCTGAAGAGATAGATATAGCTTCTACAATGTCTCAAAATCATCATCGTTGTTATTATTTGACGGTCATAACAACTGAAGTAATTGAACATCTTGAGTTCATTGGAAATGGCAAGTCATAGCCGAAAGCACACGAAACATCTTGTTATCTTTGGCTCATTTGATATGTTCTAACATCCCTCAACACATTACACAAAATTCGATCAAATTGATCCATGAATGTGGACCATGTGGTTAAAGATACTGTTGGATCTGTATTCATCTGCTGGAAGTGGCCACACCACATCCAAGTTGTAACCAACAAAAGCAAATTTATAAGCTAACAAACCTTTACTTAGCTAAGAAATTAAAACATGGTCATGACTCGTGACAATCTTTACCCAAGCAATTAGTGTGACTAAGTGCCACCTTCATTTGAAGCCAAAGCTACAAAAGCAGCCTAGCAATCGGCTTATGAATTCCAAATTTGTTTCTTCCCATGTACCTACTTGAGAGGTCCTGTCCATTTATACTGTTTTCCTGAACTTGTTATGTGGTCACTGATCCAACTAAAGGAAAGTTTGTTGTTCAAATTGAATTTAGCACAAATCATTTTGAGTTTCAAAGAGTAAACATGAAACACCAATATAGCCATACAAGTGAAAGGTCAAATACTCGAGACAAATTTTTGGGCAAAAAAAGCATAACACAATGCTTTGATGCAACTCTCGTGGGATTCAACTGGATTGTTGTTGTAATTTATTTAGAAAATCAAAAGGAAGCTTTACCATAATTAGGACACATGAAGAGTGTCTCCAAGATATTCCAATTGAGATATCTCTAATTAACTCTCCAACTTCATTAAGCGATTGAACATGATTCTCAACAACCTGTACATATTGAAAACAACATAAGTTGTTTTTTGATTATGATGCAGTAAACTATATAAATTCCAAAATTCACATAGTCCAATCAGCTAGGCATCTTATGTTCAGGGCAACACGACTTTCCTTTCGAAAGTCACATTTTAGTACTCCCCCCGTCCCCAAAATAAATTGAGACTTCCTCTTTTTCTCTGTTCCAAAATAAATTTCAAATTTCCCTACTTTCATTGTAAATAAATCATTATGTGGCTCAAAACATTTCTCTCTTTTAAGCAAATTCCAACAACTAAATTTTTACTCAACGACACTTTTCTTAAAAATCGTGAAGTCAAACCATGATCTTCTTCTGTGGACGGATGGAGCATTAAAACAACAACCTACCCAATAAAAACTTTCTTAGAAGAGGCTAAAATTAAAGACGCGGCGAAGAAGAGGAAGTTGGGTCTGAAGTGTCAATTTGATCCCAAAAGAAACTGCAAAGGATTATTTGTTAAAGCAAGCACTTGAATTACAATAGGTATCATTACCATATTTGCAGTTTAGTTCTGCCATGCCAAGTTCCAATTAATTATTTATAGTCTATGAAAGCAAAAACACATTAAAAAGAAGAGTACTATATAGTCTACATAAAGTAAGTCATTTAGATTTCAATAGAAATTTATGTATGAGGATGATTTCTATTTCATATTCTTACTGTGAACTAGTTTTCTACCCCGTGCTACGCACGAGCTTGTTATTAGGGCTCGTTGTCATAATATTATTGATGCGATGGTTGAAAATGGAGAGTTTGGTTTATGATTTAATTTTCTTCCGTGCTACGCTTGGGCATGTGTTAAAGGGTTGTGTATGTTTTGGTTTTGTAGGATTTTGAAAGGCTACATTGTATCTTTTTGTTTTGTGAAATGTGAAGAGTGATATTATTCTATTTTGGGGTTTTTTAATTTGATGTTGGTGGTTGAAGAGATTCATTTTTTGTAATNTGTTCATTTTGGTGTTTTGATGTTCGTTAGGGATATATGACGGCTGGGCATCTGTACATGTTACTATTGAAGCGAGAATTGCGAAAGACGAACATCAATGCTTAGTGTCTGCACACATTGGCCTACACGTTGGCGTTTAATGTTTGAGGTCTGTACGCGTTGGCGTTTACTGCCTTGTCACGTATGACATGTGTCAACACTACAACCTCTAAACTATCTTTTACATACATATACATACATACATACATACATACACACACACACACACAAATATATGTATATATATATATGTGTGTGTGTGTGTGTGTGTGTGTGTATGTATGTATGTATGTGTGTGTGTGTGTGTGTGTGAAACAGCATACATTTGGCTAGCCGTGATTTTTACCTTAATGAAGTAATAAAAGATAAAATGATAAATACCTTATTGAAAACAACGTCAGGATTTCTTTTTTAAAAGATTAATAAATTTTATACCTTTTTTAGATATATAACTAATTATGTATGTTACATATTTTTAAATGGTATAACATATAAACTCCAAATAAATACAATAATCAAATAAAATATATTAAGATTTTTAATCTATATACTCCCTTTTGGGATTTTTTGGTAAAACTATGTAATACTTTAAATACAATTTTAAATAATTAAATGTCATAAAAACTTGATATATGAAAATAATATTTTAAATAGATACATTTTTTCAAAATTTACATTATAATTAAATATAATATATTTTTTGTACACTTTATGGTCAAAGTATATATAGAGCGACTTGACCAAAATTATCAAATTTTTATCAAATGAAATAATATTGAAATTTGATATAATTATTAAAAAAATAAAATAAAAATGCAAAATAAACTAATTAAGTAATGATAAATCATTGAAAGATTCGTATGTGGTATATGACCTATATGCCACATGTTATCCTAGAACAAAAACAAATCTAGTTTATTGAATTTAATGTTTTGAAATATTATATAAAAAATTTAATAATGTTGCCAAAAAAACATTTTG
>OOIL02000283.1:156151-182599 GCA_900332095.2 Cuscuta campestris | reverse complement strand
TATTTTGAAAATTTGATAACAATAATTTTCTTTTTGTTCAACAGTAATGCTTATTTAGTGTAAGAAAGTGAAGGATTTATAAAAATTTAATATAAGTTATTTAATGTAAGAAAGTGAAGTTTTTATAAAAATTTAATAATAATAAATATATACATGTGCCACATGACATGTGGGGAGGTGTAGTGCCTCCATGACATAAACATTTTATGCAAAATTAATGGTCATCAAATAAAATAATAATGAAAATTGTTTTAATTAATAAAAATTAATATAAAAATCTCGAATAGATCAATTAAGGAATGTCACATCATTAGATAATGCATATTTGTATGTGCCACATGTAATCCTTCAATTAAATTTTTACTTTGTTTAGTTTGCTGAAAAAAATATAGTAAAATAAGTAATGTAATAAGAAAAACAACTAAAATATGTTATGAATTTAATAAAGATGCACGTGTGATAAAATTTATATGTAATTAGTATTTTTTGATATGATGGATAATTTTAAAAATTATAAGTAACATCTTTTTAATCAATAAATTATATACATAAGTTTTCTAAAATTATAAAATAATCGTGCATATATTTTTAAGATACGTCAAAACAATAAATTGGTTTTAACATAGTCAGAAAGTGAAGAGTTTATAAAAAGTTAATAAAAATAATAGTTTTTTATTGTTGGAAAGTGAAGAGTTTATAAAAAATAAAAATACGAATTATTTAATACAAAATTAACTCACATGCATGGATGGACGTACATGTGTCATGTGATATACGCGTGGCGGGACACGTGTCATTAGTATGCACGTGTGGCATGACACATGTCGTCACCACAACTTTGAAACCCTCTTTTACATATATATATATAGGATATATAGGATATATAGGATTAGAGTCATAATTATATGAGGCTGATTGAGTTCATAAGACTAGTGCGTGGATAGATTATAGGAAACCAAAAAAAGAAAAAAGATTAGAGCAGATAAAGTGAAATATAAGGGAGAAAAGGAAAAAAAAAATTTGGACCATTTTTCAATCAGCCTCATATAATTATAATTATATGAGGCCGATTGAGTTCATAAGACTAGTGCCATCATCATGGAAGCTAGAATTTGGGGAGCTTTTAGCTGGAAAAGAAGGGAAAAAATCCAAAACCCAGCAAATTTAAACAAGGGAAACAAAATCCCAAAACAGCAGAGATTAAAATCAGAAAGCACACAATGTATCAAAGGTGCAATCAAAACTTGAACACATCATCCCTGGATGAGTGTCCAGGGTTTCCAATCACTGAAATTAGGGTTAGGAACACCCAGAAAACAAAAAATTATCAGATCAAATCCAAAAGAAGAGCAGGGAACATAAAATTTGGCAGGTTAAATGCGTGGAAACTAGGGTTAGCAACTCATAGAAAACCCTAAATTAGCAGATGATATCCGAATTAAACGCAGGAAAGACAAAATTTACCAGGTTAAATGCGTGGATAGATTATAGGAAACCAAAAAAAGAAAAAAGATTAGAGCAGATAAAGTGAAATATAAGGGAGAAAAGGAGAAAAAAAATTTGGACCATTTCACGATTTGTGCGTGTCATCCTTGCGCAGGGGCCATGCTAATCTTCTCTGTATCGTTCCAATTTTATCGGATGTCCCCGAAGGGACATTCTAAACTGCGACGCCAGAGTATATGAATTTGAAACTGTGCTTTCATTCATCCGGTGTGGGAATAATAACTTAGACGAAGAAGTCAATTTGGACCCTGAATTCCCCAAGCGGCCCACGGAGCCCAAGTTTTGATTTTCCAATGTAAGGCCCAATTACAGTAATTCTTTAGTTAATGGATGTGTAGTTGAGTCAAAAAGGTTTACACGTCCTTAAAAAACACAATTTCATTTTGTATTCTCTTAAAATTTAACTGTTTCTATTTCTCTTTAATGAATTATTTATGTGATTGATATTTTTTTCCTCACAATTCTTTTGAACGTTAACTCTTAACTTCCAATATTTTCATCTCGGAATTATATACCTATACGAAGTATATATATCGTCTTACTTCGAATAATGTAAATAGTTTTACGAGTATTATTTTTAAAATTATTTTATTTGCAAATTAAGTAGATAAAAATACAAATTATATACTTCATCCATCCCTTAAAAAACTTCTCATTTTGAATTTTAAAGGATTTAAGGAGAGTGTATTTTAGTGTTGACTTTCCAAAAATGTCCTTTGATGTGATTGTTAAAGTAGGATGTAATGGATAGATTAATAGAGAAAAAGTGTAATGTAATAGGTAGGTTAAGAATTAGTAGGAGTAAAAATGACTTTTTAATAACAAAAAGAGAATTATTTTTTTAGATGGATGGAAAAAGAAAGGGGGGAAATTTTGTAGGATGGATGGAGTATTATAAAATGTTTCAAATATCTCAAAAGTAAGTTCTATGAAGTATGAAATGTTATAGAAATTTTTATTTTATCGAATTATTAAGCAAAACGTGCAAACAAATAAAAATCGCCGGGAGTCCAAAACATGACCATAAATTTGAAATAGAAAAGTATATATACGGAGTAACAACTTTTACCTTGGCCTTGTGCATGTCGAACAGCTTGAAGATTACCACTGACATATATATATATATATATATATATATATATTCCGTGTGTATATACTCTCCAAGTGTCAGCCATGCATGCACAACTAAACAAATGCATAAAACTTACACTCATTGACTTGCGCTCATAACCACTCGTTCCAACTGTCACCATTCTTGACGGAAATAAAATTAAACTAAAAGCACTTTTAAATACCCATGAAATCAGCTGTGCTTTAAAAGTGGGCTTCAAACTTTTCTTTAGATACATCATCTTTTACCTTTCTTTAACTTGAAATGAGTTCGAAGTCTTGATTCTTCAAACCTTAACTTTTTATTAATAGGAATTCATTAATTAACTAATATTTAAACGACAATAATTTATTAAAAAAATTACCTTAATAAAAAAGATTTTTTAAAAGTAAATTAATAGGAATTCATTAATTAACTAATATTTAAACGACAATAATTTATTAAAAAAATTACCTTAATAAAAAAGATTTTTATAATAACAACATAAATAAAAACTTAAAAAGTATATTACATTACGAAGAGTAAATGATTATTTGAACGACTAAAAATATGTTCAATCAAATGAGTTGTTAGTGCTATGCATGGGCGCGGTCCGTGATACAACCGGAACCTATCACGAACTACTCTTATTTAAACAGTTTGATATCGATACCGGATGAACCCCAAAACCATCATGTACTCTTCCGTTTTGAAACGAAATAGTACAATACCATACTCATGCTCAAAGCGTGCCAAAAGAATTAAATATGCACTATTTAAAGATTATTAAAATAAAAGCATAATTTTTTTAAAATAAAAATCAGACTTTGGTTTAAAAATAATTTGATTTAGAATTTAAAATGATCATAAACATAAAGAATAAACGAGTCTAAATTTAAATCAATTTCGGGTTTAATCGGTTCGGATATGATTAGTTTCGGATCTAATTGATTTCATAATTAAATCTGATATGATTTATTTAGTTTGGTTGCGATTCAGTTTGGATCATTTCATATTTTTGGTTATAGATCGGAACTTCATTTTTCATGCCATTTCAAGTTCTGTTTCAAATAATGTCCACTGATAGTGGACATTTACTTGGATAATGACTAATGAATAATGACCAATAGTCCTATGTTGGAAATAAAAACATATGGTCCTATATTAAGAAAGTCATTATATTTTACTTTTATTTAGGTAAATTACTCATAAAAAAATATCCAAATCAAAACAAAACAAAGCCAAGAGGAGAAATAGATGAAAAGAAATAAATACATCAAGAACTCACTCCTCCAAGATAATTATAGGCGGGCATTGCTCGGATCGAAAAAATAAAGAATGCCAAGGATTTTCAGTCAATAGGAACCTCTGACGTTAGACTTTTCTCTTGTTCTTCGACGTCAGCACTTACCAGCACTTGCTTCTTATTCGACGTCATCAGCTGACAACGCACGTCAAACTTCTCTCTTCAAGGGATTTCCACCTCTAGGCTAGTGCCAAAGCTTACTCTTTTTTTACTTTTCTCGAAGAGAATTGACTTTTCTCTCTTTGTTTACTTCTTTTTGTCTCTCACTCTCTCTTTTTTGCACTAAATAACACTAAAATTTAATTCATTTTTCTAAATAGCACTTAAAATGTTTTATTCTCTAAATAACACTTAATAATGTTCATAATGTCCAGTGATGACAAATATTTATTTGAATAATGACTAATGCATAATGACTAAACGTACTACATTGAGAAGAAAAACATATGTGATGCTATTTAAGGAAATTCATTATGTTTTAGTGTTATTTAAGTAAATTCGCTCGTCCATTCTCTCTTCTTCTTCCTCCTCCACACTTTATCCATTCCCCCCCTCCCCCCAACTTTAATTTCTCTATATTCCACATCATCACCATTTCTCTACTTATTGCTCTTATGTTTTACTTTTATTTTAGAAGATTCTTTATTCTAGTTTTTTGACTCTTTCATGTGTTGTCAATTCTTTCTAGTTTCTTCTAATTCATTTAAATTCTTTTAGACATCCAATACTATTTTTATAACTGCAACAAACATTATAACCTTATTTTCTCCTGAGAGTTCTCATCTCGATCTTTATTATGGTCACAAGCCAATACACCGGGCTAAGAGTAAAAGGGTTCCTTCCCAACCCTTTTACTTTGATTCACCTAACTCTGAGCCATGCAAATACTCAATGCCACTCTCGAGACTTGTTGGGGTTGACTTTAATGCCCCTCGCTCAGCTCGCTCGCATTTACTATACATGTTCAATTCAATTCCTTGAATTTAATTTCCCAACTGTTTCCTCCATCCCCTTCTTTCCCAATTCCCATTGCATGCATGCATGCAATAACACACATGTACTCCATGATCCATATATAAATACCCATATTGCCTCTCACTTTCTATACCCTAACACAATAAGAAAAACACAAGAAGAAAGTAATCTAGTGTAGTAGCTTAGCTAGGGAGAGTGAGAGAGAGAGAGAGAGAGAGAAATGACAGGATTGAACGTAATGTTTGTGTTCTTAGTACTAGTAATGTTGCATTCCGCTGCGGCGGGGCGTAAGGTTCCGGCCGGCAAGACGCAGGATCTGATCATACCCTTGAAGAACGCAGAGCCTGCATCAGCGCCGGCCGGGGTTGGTGACAAGAAGAACCTAATAGTTGGCGGCGTTGGTGGGTGGGGCGGGGTTGGCTACGTGCTTCCGGCCCTTGGCCACCTCGGTGGGGTGGCCGGTGGAATCGGCGGCGCGAGCGGCCTTGGTGGTTCCGGTGGCGGCGGAGGCGGTGTCGGGGGACTTGGTGGTTCCGGTGGCGGCATTGGGGGCGCAAGCGGACTCGGAGGGGTCGGTGGTGGAAGTGGTCTCGGAGGGATCGGTGGTGGAAGCGGGCTCGGGGGGATTGGCGGAGCAAGCGGGCTCGGAGGGCTGGGCGGCTTTGGTGGTGCTAGTGGTATCGGCGGAGCTGGGATTGGCGGAGGGATCGGCGGCGGGATTGGAAAGATCTTTATTCCTTAGATCAGATCTTAGCTTGCTCCTTGAAGAAGCTTTAATTTGGCGCCTAGTACTTCTTCTTCTTCTTCAATTCTAGTGTTTCGTCATTTTTCTATGGAATAATTTTGGGTTAATTTGTGCATTTTGGGTTGGGTTTGCATGGATGCATTATTATGCATATGTTAGCATGCAAAGTGGATCTTGTAGTAAGAACGTTGCCCTAATGGTTGATCTGCTTATTTTGTTTTATTCACCCTTTCGGGTTTTCATTTTGTATGTGTGGTATGGTAGTGTCTTTTACCGGAGTAATAATTAATTTGATGAGATTATCTTGTGTGTTGATTTAATTAGAATTCAATTTCTTTTACCGGAGTAATAATTAATTTGATGAGATTATCTTGTGTGTTGATTTAATTAGAATTCAATTTTTCTTGGGTATTACGTAGTATAAAACTCAAATCTTTTTATGCATCTACATACCCGATCTCTCTTCGTAAAAACCTACGGAGTAAAATATAACGTTCAGATAGCTCGAGTATCCCTTTAGTTTGATTCGACACAAAAATTAAAAAAAAAAAGTTAAAAAATTATAAAGACTTTCCATTTATAGCCCTTGATGTGATGCAATAAAGTAAATACTATAGATAAAAAGTATGAGTATAATGTCATATTCATTAAAAGTTTTTTTCAAAAATAAGAAACGAGAGAAAAATTTTTGGACAACCAATTGCAAAGAGAAAAGTTAGAACGAAATTAATAGACGGAGAGAGTAGGCACTAGTTCCCACATATTTTCAAAATTTATTTCTGAAAATTCTGTGGTTTCAAAACATTACACTTTTACCTCATCTGATCATTTTCTAGCTTTTTTTCGGGTGAAGAAGGGGTCATTTGTGCCTATTTTCCAAACCATAGGCGGGCATTAGTGCTCAATTCTTATTTTTCATTTATTTTTTTGTTTTTCTCTTTTTTCTTTATTTAATTTGTTTGTTTTATTAATCTAGGTTTTTAATTTTTTTTTCAAATTTGTTTCTTTAATGTTCTTAAAATTTAAAATTATTCTTTGTTTGAAAAAATAATAATTAACATATACTCCCTCCATTTCGTAAAATATTTCCTCTTTTATGTTTTTCGTTTTTCCTAAAACACTTCCATTTTTTTAAAGGAGAACCCCAAAATAGGATTTCACACTGGCACACGTACTCACCATATTTAATTTTCACATCGTAATTGTCACACTATCAGCCGTTAATGTTTTATGGTAATAACTTTTAAGTCCCTCCTTTTTTTTAGAATCTTTTTTTATTTTTATTGTTTAAATTTTTTTTTCCCTAGAAAAATGGTTCAAGAATTCATAATTTTTAACGATCTATTCCGTAACAAATTAATGAAATAAAAAATTTCCGAATAAAGAAAATACCGAGCAAAATAAAAGCAAAAAGAATGAAAAATAAAGCAAGAATTTCTCATAGAAAGTCTCCTCAAGGTTCTTCAATTCTTTTAAATTCTCCCTCCCTCAGAAATTTATATATGGTTATATTTCGAACAACGTATAAAATTCCATCACTTTTAAAATTATTTTCTTTGTAAATTAGATTCAAAAGTACAAGCAGAATGTTTTACATTATCATATCATCAACAAAAATACACAAACACACAACAATTATTGTGAATCCAAAAATAGTAACTGTGACGCTTTTTTTAGACGAAAGTACTTAGATCGAACGGAACAGTAGATATTCGGAAATCGGAATGTCCTCTCCTAGTAACTACAATAAGATTTAAACACCCTTGATATCTTTTTAAAAATAGAAAAATATGAGAGTTATTTCTAAAAAAATGTGTCCCGGAGAGTAACTCTCTATATAAATGTCACAGAAGAAATCACCTTAAATAAAAGTAAACATAGAAAAAGTATCAAAATCATAGTTTCATGTTTTTATTTCTCAAATAAGAGTTTGCATTATGTTAATATGATATTGTACATGAACATATTATTATCCCTTTTGGTAATTTATATGATCATGATTGGTAATGTAAAATACATTTTAACTCTTTTTTCGAGAAGAAAAACATAAAACTCATATTTTTATATATTATCAATATTTTATTCCTATTTTAATTTTTTTCAATGTCACATACTATCTCATGCATCTAGAGTCGAATATGAGGATAGTACAATTTGGCACCTCTACTGTCCTAAAAAGGGGCCCTATGAATTTGTTTAGAGGATGGATGGGCCATATTCGATCCAACAACAAGCTCAAACCATAGGCCCAAAATGGAGGCGTACGGTTACCAGTGTGTTCTACACAGGTGCAAAAAAACACTCAGAAACAAACACGTGGCGGAACGCAACCACGCACCTCATTCTCATCCTATTAACTTTTTTTTTCACATCAGAAATAAATAATCAAAAAAAAATCTACAGTTAATAAACGAAAAGAAATAAACTGAAAATCAGAAGTAAATTGGTTTTTTTTCTTTCGCAGGAGACAATTCAATTAGGAGAGAGGCAACAAATTAATTAAAAGTAGATCTGAATTGAATGGGATCAAAGGTGATGGGGACTTGGAAACTACTTGGAGACACTTTGTTCAAATCCTGCATTATTTCTTCTTCTTCTTCTTCAGCATCAATTTGCAGAGGCTTCGTTTCTGCTACACTGCCTTCGCAAAAAGTGAGCACTTTCATTATTCATTTGCAAAAGAATATATATGTGCATATAAATTGGGTTCGTTTCATTGGAAACAATGTTTTTCTTACAAGGAAATTAAAACTATTATGTTTATGATTGACATATAATAAAGTCATTAGTGCTATAGAAATGTTTGTGAGTATAGCATATAAAACAATCTTGATGAGAAATTCTTGATTGTTTTTATGAGATTTAAAAAAAAAATGTGTGATGGAGGATTATAAGAGAGAATAATGTGAACAATTCATTTTTCTTGCTAATGGAAAGAGTCTCTCTACTTTTGGGTCGGGGCAAGGTCTGCGTACACACATCCTCTTCCAGACTTGGATCCAACTGGGTTGTTGTTGTTATTGTTGTAGTCGTTTTTTCTTGCTAGATGGTTGAGCCAAATGACCCAAATTGCCTATTTCCCGCAAATGGTTAATATGACATTTTAATTCACAAGGTTAATATCTCTTTAAATAGTGGTTGTCACCAACACAAAAAGTGTCATACTAATGAAATTAATACGGAGTATAATTGTTGAGCACCTATATGGCTATATTTGAATCAACCATCTCTACTAAATTATTTCCCATCCACTTTATTTAAGAATTGTTGGAGAATTAAATGATAGAATCTATACTACTTATTTATAAATTATTTCAAACGTTCTACAAAAATATTCGTATTTATAAAACAAAAGACGACAATAAAGTGTGAATTCTCCCATCGTACAACGGTTTGCAACGTTTGATAAATACGTTTAAAAATTATTTCAAGTGTTAAATTGTTTTTGTAGGCGTCATTTGATCATCTATTTCTGAACTCATTTCTTCCCTATAAATATAATGAGAAAAATAGGCAAAGGTTGATAAAGAGACATGTCAAAGAGTGGTAGAAGCAGCTGGAGCAGTAAAGGAAGGAGCAAAGGAGGTCAAAGGTGTTGTTTCTGAGGTCAAAGAAGCCGTTGCTACTGGAGCGGGATCGGTACGTACAAAAATATACCATCCATAATCCCTATTTTGCCCTCAACTTTGACACTACGGGTCTCGGTTTTATCGTGTATATATGAACTCATCATCACGATTAGCTAGCCACTACCGCTCACATATGTGAGTAGTTATTGCGCAAATGTGCACGAACGAGCGTCTCTATTTGGCACACCTTGCATACAAAAAAAAGACAATATTTTTGTCTATGTTTGTTTTACACCACCGGTGACACCTTCATTGTTTGAACAACGATTTCTCAATTGAGTTGGACTGTGCTAGAGACCCACCACCCATGACTACATCGATGACAATACAGATAAGTTTTTATCTATACAGACGATAATCAATAGTGAACAGAACAGATGATAACACTCTGTGTATATACAAAAAAAATTGTCCTCTATGGGATATGGGTAGCTAGTGGTGAGTTTGTGCATTTTTGTATGGTGTCAACCTCACATACAAATACTTGTTTCAACTCAACATCATTATATTGTTGAATGTGATGGCAATAATTAATTAATTGAATTAATTAAAAATGGTACCGTATTAAATATAAATAGTTTATATATATATATCAGGCAGTGAAAGCAGTGGCGGAGAAGGCAATAGAGAGAGCAGCAGAAGGGGAAGAAGAAAAAGAAGAGAAAGGAACGTGGGAAAAGGTAAAGGACACTTCTAAAGCTATCAAGAAAGAAGTCCTTGGCGATAATGATGACTCTTAACCTACCATCCAACTTTAACTTTTCTTTTTTTATCCTTCCAAAAATGTTATTCTCTCCATTCTAATTTAAATTATCTATTTCGATATACGATGTTTGATTGAATTTATTTCAAATCATTTTATATGAAAAAATAGTGTATTAAAAAACCGGATCAAGTCGGACTGGACCAATGACCAAAATCGGAATAAAATTAGACCGAAGACCGGACCTATTAATAATCGGTTTTAGATCGAACCAAACCAAAAAAAATGCTTGGACCAAACCAATCTGAATCGAAAAGACCGAAAAAGTAACTGTGGATCTATATTTGTCAAAAAAACCTCGTAATTAGAAGTAAGATGACCACAATTAATTGGTCTTTGCTAAAGTCTAATAAAATGCGTAAATGAATGCTACATTGGTTTACTTGCTGCCAATAATGAAGCAAGTGCAAGATTACTAATTACCTACGGAGTAAAAGTTATTTGTTCCATATAATTTTCGGCGGAATAATTATCTCTCAATTCATTTTATGAGAAAATCATACAAATTTTCACTCAAGCATTGAATATTCGAATTTGAGTGATTTCAGTTTGCTTCGAAAAGCTTATTTAGATTTTAAATTAGAGCACAACCACATTAGACTAAGAGCTTGTTCTCCTTTAACATATTCTAATTCGAATTATATCATATCATATCAAATCAGAAATATTTTTAAATATAACTATAATCAGATCAGACTATATTATATTAGAACTTATTACAATCGACAGGTGAAGAGAATAAATCCTAATATCTGTTTTTATCTCTTGAAAAGAATTAATAAATGCATTTCTTTTCCAAAATTTTGTATGCACGCTTTGGAAAGTGAAATTTGCACTAAATAGGACTAAACATAAGTCATTTTCCAATTTAGGACTTAAACTTTTTTATTCTCTAAATAGGACTTAATAATGTCTAGTGAGAAAAATAATGTCCAAGTGATGCTGGACATTTAGTTAAATAATTACTAATAGATAATGACCAATGGTCCTTCATTGGGAATAAAAACATACGTAGTATGCTTTTATATTGAGAAAGGCGTTATGTTTTAGTCATATTTATGTAAATTACCCCTTTAAAAAATATACATACATGCATAATTAATTTTTTAAAAATCTTCAAAAAATTATAAAAAAAAATTATTCATATATTCGTCTTTTGTTGGCATTATTCTAATAAATGAATATATTTAACAACTAAGATTGCACTTCATTTGCCTGATTTAATCCGATTTTTTTGAAGATCTATTCTGTTCTAATATGATTGTAGTTATATTTTAAGTTGTTTCTAATCTTATATGACTTTAATAAGAATAAGTAATAAGTTGAAAAAATAAGTTGAACGGAACAAACCCTTGGCTTGTGAAACTTTAATTTACATGGTCGTCCGTATGTGTAACAACATAGTATTTTTTTTAGAATGTTATATTGATATGAATTTTTTCATTATAATTAAAATTATACACTACTCGAAAAGTACGTTATTATGCATCCATAATTGTCTCCATTAAGTTAGTTCCTACAGTATACTCCGTATAATAATACCATAGAGCATAATTGATTGGTGTGGCAATATAATTTCATATGATTAATTAAAGTGGGGTGGTTTTAGTTGTAACGCACTGTGACTATTGTTATCTATCTAATGTGCGACTTTCTTGACGATGACCTTTTCATGTGTTGGTGGTACTATTAGTGTGGAATAAAACAAAAATATACTTAGTATGTTACTAAATGAAATGAAATACGGAGTACTCTATTTTAACTTGGAAAAAATCTTTTGACCCTTGAACCTCAGGTCATGACTCGGGACTCTTTCGGTGCTACGTTCGTAAAATTGCCTCTTGATCGATTTGCCTCTTTCTTTCTTTGATTTCTCTTTGACTGAAAAAATTGTGCAATAGTCTAATTAATTTCTGCTCTGTTGATGGATTCACCTCTTTCTTCATTTGAATTGAATTCTCTTCAACTCAAAAAATGGTGCGACATTTTCTAAATAGAGTATCTTACACCATTTACCCCTATACTTTTTAAAAATTGCGCAAATTCCCTTTGAACTTCAAAAATTACACCTATACCGCCTTAACTTTTAAAAATGTTGCACATATGGTCTCTCTGTGCTAAATTTTTTAGTGCGTTAATCACACACTCATCCAGTGCGAGTATGAATTCATCTAACGTCATATATCATACTCCCTCCGTCTCAAAAGGATTTACACCTTTCAAAAAAATCGTGTCCCACAATCTCCTATTCTTTTCTATTAAAAAACCACTTTTACCCCTTACTTTTCAAACCCTACCTATTACATCATACCTTTTTCCTAATAATCTAAACATCACATCCTACTTTTACCCATCACATCAAGGATATTTTTGGAAAGTCAACACAAAATTATCCCTCCCTTAATTTCTACTTTAGTCAAAATGGGTAACACTTTATGGGACGGAGAAGTATGTAAGTTCTACAATATGTCTTTCTAAAATATTACTCCCTTCGTCCTAAAATATTCTTCCCGCTTACTATTCATATGGTCAAACTTTAGTCACTTTCTTTACCTATTTTTGTTAGTTATTTGATAAAATAATATAGTCATTTCACATCTTGTTTTGTAAGACTTTTGATGCAATTTTTTAATATATAAATTTTATTTTTCAATTTTACACCTACAATCAAATAAATTAAATTAAAAATAAGTCGATCAAACTCGTAAACAGAAATGAGAAAACGTCTTAGGACGGAGGGAGTATATTTCATATTTTTTATATATCTCTTTAAACCTTTGATAATTATTCCCGATTTAGTCGTCAATAACCAAAAATTGAGGACTATTTAAGAACGTTTAAAAATTAGAGATTAAATATGAAAATGAACCTATAATTAGGGACCATTTATAGAATTTACTCAACTTTGTTATTTTTTACAAAAAACAAATATCATGATAGCAAGTAAATGTACAGTGAAAAGTACTCCCTCCGTCCGGAAATAAAGTTTACGTTTCTAATTTTTCTCCGTCCGAAAATAAAGTTTACATTTCTAATTTTAATCCACACTCTTCCAAAAATACCCTTCTCTACCTTTCTTTCTTTCTCTTCTTTTTTTCCTTACTTTTTTCTTATTTCTCCTCTCTTCTCCGCCACTCTTCTCTGATCTTCTTACCTTCATTCTTTGTTTATCCTCTTTCTTTCTTCTCTTTTGTTTCTCCTCCCAGCGCCTCTTTTTTTTCTTTGTGTAGATCTAATTTCTTCTTCTTCCTCATCCTCCTTCTCCCTCTTTTTTCTAGATCTAAACAGATCTGCAATCACAGAGATTGGAGATGACGGTGATTAAGGTGCTAGCGGTGATGGGGGCTAGCGGTGACAGAGTGCGGGCTGCGGCTACGGATGCGGCGGCGGGGCGGCGGCGAGGGGCTGTTGTTGCTGGAGCATTAGGTGGTGTGGCTGAAGCTGAATAATCTGGTCATGGTCGTGGGGATTGGGTTGGTTCTGTTGGCCGCCGGCTCACTATCACCATTGATGGAGCTCTAGAAACTGCTGCTGTTGCGGTGGAGGAGGAGGTAGAGGCGAAGGGGTGGAGGAGGAGGCAGAGGCGAAGGGATGGGTGTTGATATTACAAATTTCCAATAATGGGGATCTTGAATTATTGCTGCTAAAGATTGGAATCAGAAGAAGATGGGTGGTTGGGGTTGTTCTTCCGCATTTCCGCACGAATCCACCGGCCAGAAATAGGGAAGGGCATTTTGGACTAATTCACTCCATAGTCAACCATCAATAAAAATGACTAAAAGTCAAAACGTAAACTTCTTTTCCGGACGGAGGGAGTAAATAAAAGAGGTAATATATTTGAGTAGTGAAAATTGAAAAGTAAATGAAAATACTCCCATCCGTATGAAAGAAGATGAATAGTATTATGGTAGTGTTTAAATAATAATTAATAAAACATTCACAAAATGCATAAACTTATGAAATATAATGTATAGTACTCTAAATAACGGTTTCAAAAAATTAAAAAATAAATACTAAAATTCACAAACGATAAATTTATATATTTTGTGAGAATTTTGTTTGTGAAGTACCCCGTTATTGCCAGTGGATTTAACAAAATTAATTAGCAGTGTTATTACTTAAAAAAATATAGCACTGATCCTCCCATTAAAAAAATTAGAAGCTCCCATTTCCTAATTATTTCTTGCATAATTCGTAACCATTTAATTTTAAGACTATATAAGTTGTGTCGTTTTATGAGGAAAAGTTAAAGAAAAACACTAAAGTCAAAACAAAATTTTTACAAAATACACAAACTAACAATTTGTAAATCTAAGTTTTCTTTTCCTAATTATTTGAGACCATTATATTCTTGTGGTGGGTTCACAAATGACAAATTAATACAGAGTACATTTTATGATTTTTTTTGTTACTATATGTTTTTTAAATATAAAAAGTAGAACGCCAAGTAGAACGCCCTCACTGATGTCCCCATGCTTTAACCCGATAAAATAACCGGTGGGCGTTGCGCATTTGGCTAGACAAGGAGTGTCAAGAAGGTAAAACCCGAGTTTGATTCCTGGCAACAGCGCTTAGAGAAAAACTATGTTAAGCATATATATGGCTTCTGCAAGTACCTCCACTCTTTGCTGCTAATCTACAATCAAAATTTAAATTACCCCCTCTCAGTTACCATCCGGCTGGGTCTGAAGTAGGCCCTCGGGAGTGGGGCTCATCATTTTTTCTAACACAACAAAATAGTAATTGAGTAAACTACGGAGTACATTATAATATTTGCTTGATCCAGAGACTGTTCCGTGTCTGGTACTTACAAAAGAAATAGGGAGAACTCCTTAGATAGGAGTAAAAAAATTATGTAAAATTCCAAAACAAGAGTCAAATGCATTTAAAGACCAAAATACGAGTTCATACTGTCATTGTTACAACACTGTCATACTAAGTTCATTGTCACATTATAACTGTCACACTATCATCTGTGGCCACCGGCCACTAGAGTGCCGTTGCAGATCGCTGACGATTGACTGATCACACTGACATATTATATTGTCATCACTTTTTTATCACACTGCCAACATGTACATTTATATCACACTGCCATTATTTTCATATTTTAATCATAGAAGACATAAAACTCATATTTTATATTCAAAACTTTTTTTACTCCTATCAATCGAATTTTTTTTTTTAAAAATATGACATTGAATACAACATAATACTCGAATGATCAAAGCTAAACGGGCAACCATCATGTTTCAATAATAAATGGATGTGATGTAGATTCAAATGGATAGGAGCGCCGTTAAAGGCTGCAATTCCGGGCTTTCCAAATCTTATTAAATGGGCAGACAGGGCCCATCCCATGCATTTGTTTGTTTGTTAGCTGTAAACTCCAACTTGAAATCCGCATATCTTTTTGCTGACTATTTTGTACCATCATAAGATACATTGTCTTTGGGTCTGTTTCTGCAAATTCATTGATTCCACTCTTTTACACAAAGAAAAAAAATAACATTTTTATTATTTATTCGGACCTCAATTTCTATTATACTGTTCATACGTCCAGATTTCATTCGGTAATAATGTTTTTTTTTTGAAGGCCGGTAAAATGTTTTAAGATATTTGTTCATAATACGGAGTAAAAAAATAGATGAGCCCCATCTCCGATGACCCCTTCATATCCAACTCGACGGTCACTGAGAAGAGATAAATTAGACTTCAATGACAGATTGATGGCAAAGACTGAAGTCTCCTGCATTTGGTACTTGCAGATGCCCTATCCTAAGCATAGTTGCATTCCAGCGCAGTTCACAGAAATCAAACTCGAATCTTACCCCCTTAGCACCCCTTGTCTTACCTCTTTGTTCATAATATAGATTAACTTAAAAAAGACTGAGTTTTGAAATTAAATGTGGTCATTAAATAATTGTTCCAAAATATTAAAACTAAACGTTGAAGTTGTTGTGACACCTATCACTTGGAAAAGTGAATTGCGGTTGGTGTTTGATACCTGAAATCTACAATTTGAAGTCTTATTTATGGAGTTTGAAGTCTAAAATCGGGAAAATTAAGTCTAGAATCTAGACATGGTATTAACTTTTACTAAGAGTAAATTTTAAAGAGAGAAATTTGAAGACTGGAGGGGATTCTTAACATAAATAAAAAAGAAAAAAACACCTAAAATCTACCCTAAAAAGTTTGCAAGTAGAGTGGCAATATCACTGCCCTCAAATATCAAATAAAGTTTCACATTAGAATAAAAAAATTAAAATTGAGTGTTTAGAAAAAAAATTGAACTACCTTTTTTTCTTTAATGTACTAAGAAAAAGACTTTAAAAAAGGGAAATCATTATTTTAAGATCAACAAAAGTACCAAACCTTTTTATGGAACATCATTACTTTTGTACTTCATAGAATAGAACAATGCCAAACATTCTAAAGATCATTTTCATGCCATTATAAATTTCGGATTCTGATTTAAAAAGGGGTATCTGAATCTGAATCAATGCCAAACACACAACAGTTGTACCACAAAACATCTACTTTTTTAATCTGTACAACTTTAAAAAAATACTTCCCCCTTTTTACCCGTTTTTTATGAATTTATTGACAATTAAAAAAATGAATAAATACAGACATAAATACATCTATATTTATTTATTTTTCATAAAGATCCACAAAATCATATCCTTTTCTCTCATCATTCAATTCCAAACCAAATCTAACCAGAAAAGAAAATTGAGGAAGCACTAAAGCTTCCATTCCCATCACTGCCCTTCTTGAGCAAGCTCAGTTCTCTCTGTGCTGAGGAAGAAGCCACCGCATCCGCCGCCTTGGCGCATTCCTCCACCGCCGCCTCCTCCTCCCTCTCCCGCCTGATCTCCTTCAACATTGCCGCCACGTCCTTCATCGCGGGCCGCTCCGAGGGGGCGGGATTCACGCACAACAACGCTATCCCCAACGCCTGCATCATTTCCTCCACATCCGAATCCGGGCCCGCACACAAGCCCGGCTCGAGGACCTCCGCCCCCCCTCCTCCCCGTCGCTTCCGTACCCAATCCACAATGTGGGCCCCCTCCGGTATCGTTGGATCAATCGGTTGCTTCCCCGTCAGCACTTCCAGCATCACCACTCCGTAGCTGTACACGTCGCTCTTCTTCGAGATCTTCATCGCGTATCCGTATTCTACATATATAGCAAGCAAATTAAGTACTTTATTTAAGAAATATTTGCACTAAATACCACTAAAACTTAAATCATTTCCTTAAATAGCAATTTAATTGTTTTATTCCCTAAATATCACTTAATAATATCCAGTGATGACGAATATTTACTTGAATAATGACTAAAAGTGCTACATTTGGAAGAAAAACACATGTGATGCTATTTAGGAAAAGTCATTATATTCTAGTGATATTTAGTAAATTCCTCTTTATTTAACCATCAAAATCAACGAGATTCGAATATAAAAGTCACACTAAACTGGGTCGTAACACACTTGAGATCAACAAATAAACCGAACCTAATTCAGAGCATAATTAATATTCAAACGAAACGCGCGCGTACCGGGGGCAATATATCCGTACGAACCCGCAACGGTGTTGGAAGAACGGCCGAAATCGCCGCCATCGACGAGCTTGGCAAGGCCAAAGTCAGCAATGTAGGGTTCAAAATCAAGGCCAATGAGAATGTTGTTGGCCTTTATGTCCCTATGAACAATGGGAGGGTCACAATCATGGTGCAGGTAAGCAATTCCCTGAGCTGCCCCTAGCAGAATCCTGTACCTCTGTTCCCACACCAATGGAGTCCCACCCTTCTCGTGTAGGACACTCCCCAGGCTACCATTCTGCTTGTAGTCGTACATGAGCAACCGCATGTTCCGGTTCCAGCAACAGCCCAAGAACCTAACGATGTTCTTGTGCCGCACCGAGCCCAGCGTCCTCACCTCTGCCGAGAACGAGTCGTGGTGGGCCCCACTTGTTCTCCCGGACACCGGCCATAGCTTCTTCACAGCAACGACATCCCCGTTGCCCATATCGGCACGGTAGACCACGCCGGAACACCCCTTGCCGATGACATTGGAGTCCACCAAGCATTTCAGCACCTCTTCTACTGAGAAACTTAGCTTCTGGAAGGGAGTGAACTGCCACGACCACGAATCACCCGTCTCCGAATCATCGTCCCCTCTCATTGTCTTCCGCGTTCGCATTACGAAAACCGCGAACGCGAAGACCGTCACGACCGTTGCGGCGACGAGCAACGCGATGGCCAGCCTGAGCTGTTTTGACTTCTTCGCAACTCTCGCCGCGCGGTCAATGTTGCTTAGGAAGCATGGAGCCAGGGTTGAAGTGCACAACCCTGGGTTCCCAATGAGGAGGGAAGGAGGCAATTGACGAAAAAGGGCAGAGTCGGGGAGATGCCCAGAGAAGTTATTGTAGGAGAGATTGAGGGACACGAGGTTTTCGAGCTCGGCTAGTGGGGCCAAGCTCCCTACGAGTTCATTGTGGGACAGGTCGAGGACCGAGAGTTTCGTGAGAGCCGAGAGTTCGTCCGGGATTGGCCCGGTTAACCGGTTGCAGCTAAGGTTGAGTGTGATTTCGAGCGACTCGAGTTTCCCGAACTCCGGGGGGATAGCACCGGATAGCCCATTGTTGCTGAGGTCAAGCATTTGAAGCCTCGAGCATAGACCGAGCGAGGAAGGTATCGATCCGGATAACTTGTTCTTGCTGAGAATGAGATTGTTTAGAGAAACCAAGCGCCCGATGCCTTCGGGTATCGGACCGTTGAGACGGTTACTTGAAACATCCAAGAACTGAAGCCGGGAGAGCGACGAAATGGAGCTGGGGAGTGGGCCTTGGAACTCATTCTTGCCCAGATCAACCATTTGCAGCTGCACACAGCTTCCAATCTCGTCCGGAACAGTCCCGGACAGCCGGTTCCCGGACAAATCAAGAAATGACAGGCTCTTCAGTTCACCGATTCCTTTCGGGACCGAACCCGTGATTCGGTTGTTCGCGAGCCTTAACCTCACAAGAGAGCTACAGTTGCCCATTTCTTGAGGAATGGAACCCGAAATATCGTTAGAGCTTAACATCAGCTTGGACAGGTTCTTCAGTAGGAAGAAACCAGGAGGTATGGTTCCAGTGAGCAAGTTCCCTGTCAGGTCAAGAGATTGGAGCTGGGTACACCTGGCCAAGCTTGAAGGTACATTCCCCACAAACTGATTCTGCCAGCCCAGAAACACTTGAAGGCTGGACAAATTCCCCAACTCCGGCGGAATCGGTCCGGACATCCGGTTCGTGTTGAGCTCTAGTTGAAGCAGACCTTTCACATTTGCCAGAACAGATGGGATTGAACCAGAAATGTTGTTATCAGTGAGCATTAGATCTTGGAGTCCAAGAAGGCCGCTGAAAGATAAAGGTATGGATCCAGATAGATGGTTCAAAGACAAATCAATCGCGGTTAATTTTGTGCAGTTCCCAATCTCTTCCGGAATGCTCCCTGCCAAGTAGTTCTGCCATAGAAGCAACTCTTCTAGCTTGTTAAGATTCCCAATCTCCGGCGGGATTGGACCGGAGAGACTGTTTTGGTACAGATAAACCTTCACGAGCTCAGTGCAGTTACTCAAACCAGGCGGGATTTCGCCGGAAAGCAATGTGGAGTAGATTGACAGTACTTGGAGCTTGTGGAGCTTACTCAGTGAAGCAGGCAGTGATCCGGAGATTCTTGTCTCTGCAAGACCCAGAACTGTCAAATTCACACAGTTGGTAATCTGTTCAGGGATTTCTCCAAGAATGTCCCGGTTCCCCCCTGCCCGGAGAACTTCAAGATTTCTCAAGAGGCCCAATTCTTTCGGCAGGTTTCCGGCGAGGCGGTTATCGAAGAGGACTAGGCTTTTCAAGGAGTAACAGTTGCTCAGTTCGAATGGGATTTTTCCGGCGAGCTGATTCGAGTTCAAGATCAAATCTTGAAGCTTCTGGAGCCTCCCAATGGATGAAGGGATAGTGCCGGTGAGACTATTCGAGCTCAAATCGACGAGAACGAGCTCCGAACAGTCCCCAATCCCGGCCGGAATGGTCCCCGTGATGTTCGCCGCGGAAATGACGAGCTTACTAAGGTGGGCGAAAGACGAGAGGTTTTCCGGCAATGGGAGCTCGACCTCGACGGCTTCTATGGTAATCTCGGAGACGAATCCGCGAGAGTTGCAGGTGATGAAATCCCACCTGCAGGGATTGGCGTCGAGTGGGTTCCAAGAAGAGAACAGGGGATGCGGCGGAGAAACAGAGGAGGAGTGAATCCACGAGTAGAGCGCCGCCGCCTCGTCGGTGGCTGTGCTGACGCATGCGGCGGAGAGGAGGGTGAAAACGAGGAAGGGAAGTGGCGGTGGAGTAGAAAGATGGGAAGAAGCAATAGAAGAAGAAAGTCTCCTTCTTGGCATAGAGATCATCAAGATAGACATTTGCATCAATTTTCAAACCTTTTTCTCTATCTTCCCTACCATATTACCTTGGTTTTTATTTTTATGACAAATATACAACTCACACCCTTCTCTTCCAAAAACTCTTCATATTTTAATTTTTTTAGTCAAATAATGACATTTTTTACCGTAAATTATAAAAAGAGTATATTAAATTATAATATAAATTCAATATAATTGAGTTCAATTTGAGATAGTATGTTGATATTTCAAATTTTTATAATATTTATTCATTTTTATTATATTTAATTTGTAAAAAATCGAAACAAGGAAAAATTTTTAGAACGGGAGGATGAAAAAGATTGTAGCCAAAAATAACCAATCATAAAACAGAAAATAATACAAATAAATTTTGAAAAAAACGTGAATAGCCGACAAAAAACAAGGAATACCTAGAGATCGACGACACCGTAGGGCATCACTTCTCCCATATCTTCAAAGAATCTCACCTACTATGCATCACTTCCGGTGAAATTAGCACTCTAATGTGTTTTGCTTAAGTGTGAAGAATGGATACAAAATAAAAAGAGAAGAAAAATAAAAATGGAGATAAAAGAAATGGAATGAAATTTCAATTTTTACTGGGTTGTTTAGTTGGAAAGAACTGAAGTTGAGGGGATTGAGAAGAAGTAATTTTTTTTAGTTTTGTTAGAAGTAAGTTGGAAGATGGAAGAAGTTGGGAAAAAAAGTTGGAGGAGGAATAAATATTTCTACTCATTAAAAAAATTATACTCCGTACATAATTATTCTAAGGGTCGGTCTTGAGGATTCGATAGCCCTAGACGAGACAAAAAAAATGGGCATTAACCCAAACATATTAAATTATATAAATCTTTTTTTTTAAATAATAATTAATATTATAGTAGTACACGTAATAAAATTATACTATTATAATTAAATATCGTAATAAGTATATTACAATGTAGTATCTGTTTATACATTCTTCCATTTGGAAAAGTCACTTTGTTGGTACCCAACCACGAGGTCTTTGGCACATACCAAATATATTGCATTTGAAAATATTAAAAAGAATAAATATCAGTACTTAATTTAATATAAGGAACTTAATTAAAAATATTTTTTTGAGTACAACTTAACTAAAAATATATTCAAAAGAAAAAAATAATATACACACATCACGTTGGACATGATTTTTGGTTAGAAAGCATTATCGGAACTGGTACCGATGATTCTAGAACCAGAGTAAAACTTCGCTTGTGTGGATAGAGTAACTGGGTAAGGGTACCAGACCAAAACCAGAAGATGCGTAACCGGTTAAGGTTCCTAAAAGTGGGTTAGGAGTTGCTATTTTTCTTTTTTGGAAAAATTATCCAAAATAATCCCAACTTTACCTGGTCTTTCAAAAACAATCCCACCTTTCACTGTGATGCATAATAATCCCAACTTTACTGAAATTTGCCAATTTTGGGTCGCCGTTAAGTTTTTAACGGAGGGTTAACGGAAATGCCCGTTTTGGAGAACAAAATGAAAGTTGGGATTATTTTTGATGAATTTTCATTTTTTTCATTTTTTTATTTTTTATTTAAATTTTTTAAATTACTTTCTACCTCCATCATCATTTCTTTTTCCTTTTTTAAAGATTAGTCTTAGTTTAAAAAATAAAAATAATAGATATAAAAAATAAAAAAATGAGAAATGTAACTAAAATGATACAAAAATAATAAAATAAATAAGGTAATCAATGGAAACGAACTTGAAATTGGTAAGAGTAAAATAAAAATATACGGGTGGGTTTTAATATTTTACGTATTATACAAAGTATTAACATATCACTACTTATTTTTTAGAAAAAATTATCTACAATAATTCCAATTTTACCAGACGGCTTGTTCTTTTAAAAAATAAGTAGTATATTAAGACTTCGTATAGTGTGTAAAATGTTAAAACCCACCACTCCATATATATTTATTTTATTTCTTACCAGTTTCTGTTTAATTTCTATTGATTAATTTGTATTGTTTTAGTTATTTTTGTCATTTTCATTATTTTTATATCTTTTTTTTCTAAGGTAAGAATAATCTTTAAAAAAGAAAAAGAAATGGAGATTGAAAGTAATTCAAAGAATTTAAATAAAAATTTCAAAAAAAAATTAAAAAATAAAAATTCATCAAAAATAATCTCAACTTTCATTTTGTTGTCTAAAACGGGCATTTCCGTTAACCCTCCGTTAGAAACTTAACGGCGACCCAAAATTGGCAAATTTCAATAAAGTTGGGATTATTATGCATCACAGTGAAAGATGAGATTATTTTTGAAAAACCGGGTAAAGTTGGGATTATTTTGGATAATTTTTCCTTCTTTTTTTAAAAAATAGAGTATAAGCAGTTGAGGCTTTTTTTCTCTCAAAGATTATGCTATTTTTTTCTTTCAAGTACTTTTGTAACTTTTTCTCTTTGAAATACTCTCCAAAAAAATGTCACGGTTATTATTTCGATTTTTCAATAACTTTGATTTGTTTACCGATTTTCAGTGATTATTTGATAGAATGAAATATTTTTGGTTGCATTTTGATTTGTAAAACTTTTGTTATACTTTTAAACAGTGTAATTTGTATTTTTATTTAGCTATTGATTTATACTCCCTCCGTCCCACTGTCTTTGTCCACTTACCTTTTGGCACACCATCCAATGCACTTGTTTAATCCATTTTATCTTGTAATTTGTATATTAAAAAATTATAGAAATTATATATTAATAATCTATATGTTAAGACGAATCAAACAAGATCACACATGGGTATATTTAGGCTTACACATTGAGAGAATTTGATGAGTCAAAGTGCTTAGATGAACAGTTCCAAAAGTCAAAAGTGGACAAAGACAGTGGGACGGAGGTAGTAAATAAAGTAATTTTAAAAGATATTATAATCTGCTTCAAAATATGGTAAACAATTTAGGACTATGCTACACTTACACCAACAAATATACCTCATTTGTACACCACAGGTTTGCACAAACATTTCAATGGTTTACACCGACACAAGTGTTGGTGCGTTAATAAAAGTTCACACGGACACAAATGTTGGTACGTTTAACAAAAATTAGTTTTACACCAACACAAAATGTTGGTGCAAAACTGCGGGGTACAAATTGGGGTACAAATCTTGGGGTACACATAGCATAATCCAACAATTTAAGTCGGATGGAGTAGTAAATATAGTTTTGGCTATCGAAAAGTGTGATGTTGTAGGCGGCAAATAGTAAGAGAGAGAAAGAAACATGTGGCGGACGCAACTACGGCGGAATTCGAGGTTGGGTGCAGAAAAAAAGGGAGCGAAAAAGAGGAATGCTAGGGCTACACCTTTGGTGTACCCCAATTGTACACTACATGCTTCTCCATCACACGTCTTTATTTGATTTTTATTACGAGTAACTTATTTTTTTTAAATTTTTTTGCCTTTTTTGTGGACAAAGAGGGGGTGGGGGACAATTGGGGTACACTTTTGGTGTACCCCTAGCATTTTTCAGCGAAATGTACTTCCATCCCATTTTACTTTGTAAGTGTATGGAATTGTTTTCAATGTAAATTTCTTAAATGATCTCTAAATATATATAATTTTTCATAAATAGTCCTTTACGTCAAATATGACAAATATTTTTTTTTGCAAATAGTTTTTAAAAACCCAATCATCGAATAGTTTTCACAATTTGAAGATCATTTATATATATATATATATATATATATATAATATTTTATGATTGGGAATATAAGTATAAAAAATTACATGTAGTTAGAGACCATTCATGGAATTTAATCCTTTTTATAACTTGTTTCTATTTCCTCTTTAATTTTCTTTATAACCCCTAATTTGTGAAATTTGCACTGGAATAAGACTAAAACATAAGTAATTTCCCAATGTAGAGCTTAAATTTTTTTATTTTTAGTGAGAATAGTTAATCACCAATGGTCGTACATTGAGAAATAAAAACATATGGTCCTATAATGAAAAAGTCATTATGTTTTAGTTCTATTTAAATAAATTACCCTTATAATTTTCGTCCAATGAAACAATAAATTTTTGTCTATTTACTTGTCATTTCTCTTTCCCCCCTTCAGTGCCCCTCCAACCAAAAGCAGTTTATGTGTTCAGACCATGTAAGGAGCACAAAATTTTTCTATATGGATTTTTTTAAATGAATTGTTACTATTTCTGCCTAAGTATTTTTTTGTGGTTACATTTTGTAGATTTTTTATATTCTAATAATATCTTTTTTGCTCACCAAACAGTCAAACACACTCTAAAAACTGAAATAAAATGCCACTTCTTATTTTTTAAACATCTTTTTAAATTTTAATGAAATTTTCTATCTTTTCTCTGAAATTCCTCTTTCACTCCCCTCTCACCTCCTTTTCCCATCCCACACCTAAGGTGACCACAGTGTGACCCTCTAGGGGTGAATGGGTGATCATGGTCATAGCTTCCCCTAAACCTTTTTTTGAATTTCTTTTTTAAAACTCAATCGAATAAAATTTTATATGTTTTTACGAATCAATCAAAATAATTTATATTTTCAGCCTCTATCACACTCACCACATCAAACATATTTATTCATTCCATGGCATCCACTTTACATCTCATCATACCGTATCATCCCCATCAAACACCAATTTTCCATTATCATACCACATAGGTTGCGTTCCATTCGCTTAATTTGATTTAATTTTTTGAAGATCTGGTCTGTCAATTATAATTCCGCTACTCATCCTTGGATACAGACACATCCATAGCGTTTTTTCTTTGTTATTTGGTTTCAAGCACTTTTTTATTAAAAGAATCTTCGGAATCAATGAGGGTGCACGTGAGAATGATAGTTGTGTTGAGAGTATATTTTTGAAACTGAACCGCACTAGCCGGTTAGTCAAACTTATCCGTATCCAATCCCTGAGATTGTATTGAGCTCCAAACCAGTTCAAACTGATCGAATCAACCGATCTAACCAATTTTTTTTGTTGCGAATTGGCAAAGATGTTACACTTACACTACTAGAATTCGAGCTATAGACCTCTTACACATTATGTCTAACATGTGCACCAACTAAGCAATAATCTTTTTATTACATATTTCATCCAAGTGGTATATATCCCTAATTAAAAGCATAAATATGTATTAAAAGATTCATCCAAGCGGTATATATCCCTAATTAAAAGCATAAAAATGTATTAAAAGATTTTTATTGTTAAAACTTTGATAATTTTTTTTGAATACTAATAACTCTATTAGGTTGTATTTGTTCATACATTCTCAGCATATTAAAGATCCTTGAGTTATTGTCAACATCATCGATCGATCACCTGACCTCTCATTTGAAAGAGTCATAACAATACCATCAGACTACAAGGTGTGTGGCCACTAAAAATCAATGGCCACAGAACCCAGCCGCCTTGACAAAACATTGATAGATGATTATAACTATGAATCCAAGTTTTTTTTCACTACAAGAAAACTGTCGATCTGCCACGGACAATTGCCGTTGCAGAATTTGAAATTCCGTGGCAGATTTAGAATCTGCGACGGACCTGCAACAAAATTATTCCGTTGCAGAAAACTTGTGGCAGATTTAAAATCTGCGACGGAACTGAAAATCCGTGGCAGATCTGCAACGGACCTGCAACGGATTCGTCTATTTTTGCAACCCAAAAAATCTGCGACGGAAGTCCACACAACGTTGCAGATCTGCGACGAAAGCAGCAACGTACTACTCCGTCGCAGACCGCCTGATCGCAGCTACTAGTTTTTGCTGTTTTTTGGCAGTAGCTATTAAAATTGGGGGCAAAACACATTCAATTTTCACACATAATTCTAAGCAAGATATTAATACGAAATACATAATTCAAAACTAGATTAATGAAAACTTCACGTGCAAATGTAACATAATTCATAATATTGTAAAAACACTAAATATTAAAGTGTAGTGTCAAATGTCAAAGGTGTCAACAAAT
>OOIL02000283.1:61213-154319 GCA_900332095.2 Cuscuta campestris | reverse complement strand
GACCTCTTGCACTGTGAACAGTGCTCGAATTCCCAAATTGGCCAAAAATCACAATTCTTTGTTTGGAAAGATCACAAAACTTTAGAATGTGATTAGGCAAAGAAAATCACTCAAAATACCTCAAAATTGGCTTTAAATTTGAACGGGAAGCATTCATGAAAAAGGCATCTTACACTGACCAACAGTCTTGCTGTTCTCCAAAACTTTCCCAGAACCGATCAGTTTTAGTTCACTTGGTTCCTTAGGCACAATATTTTTACCTGAAGTTAAACAAAACAAAAAAACACATTTGATTCATTAAACCAAGAATATTAACCACATTCATTACCGACAAACCATAGCAACAATACGTCAATTTTATTAAACCACAAACAACAATCATTTAACTACATATATCACAAAATTCAACTAAATTTTACTCAAATTCTCAATAAATGTCAAATTAACTAATACAATTTCAACAAAAATTACACCTTAAATACTATCAATTTCACAAAAAAGTAGTGCAATTTTTACCCAATTTTATATCAATTTAAACTCATATTCACCCAATTTGAACTAAATTTCACCACAAATGCACTAAATTTCACACAAAACTTTTCAATTTCACAAAAAATTACAATAATAATAAACTGTATAAAATTTAAAAAAAACACCTTGAGAAGAAGAGGAGGTCCGGTGGGGGAAGATGGCGGTCGAGACACTCGTAGCGGCGAGGGGTGGAGACCCTGGCGGCGGCGGCGAGGAGGGAGGGAGACACTGGAGGCGAGGGGTGGAGACACTGGCGGTCGAAGGCGCGAGGCTTGGAGGGAGAAACTCGCGGCGCGGTCGATGGCGAGGCGAAGAGAACTATCGCCGCGGCCTCAAGCATGCGGCGGCGGCGGGCGGTCAAGGAAAGCCGCGGAGGAGATGCGTCAGTCGAAGTTGGGTGGAAGAAAGATGTCTGGGCTCAGATCTGCGAACTGATTTCGTATGTAGATTGAAAAGAGGATAACCCTATGTTATTTTATTTTTCCGTTGCAGATTCGTTGCAGATCTGCTACGGATATATGTCCGTAGCAGATTTCTGTTGCAGACCAGATAAATTCTTGTAGGGTTTAAAATACAACTAATATTAATACGATGTACGTTTCGCAAAAAAACATTTAAATTTTTTGGAATATATTTGATTATTTGACAAAATATTTTAACTAATGAACGCATTTCTCAATCATAGAACTTTTAATTTAATTTTAAGAGTCACTCTAGGGGTGCACCATTAGTGTAACCGTTTTATATATTATTGATCATAACCACTAATTTTTTTATTAATTTTTTTCCACAATTGAGTGGTGTAGATTTGGGAAATATATATTTTGGTATATCTCTAGCATTTTTCTAGTTGTAAATACGTAATTTTTATTTTTAAATCTAATTTCACTGATCAAATAAATTAAATTGATTAAATAATCAAACATCATGAATTTTTATATAAACACGAAAGGGGCATTATTTTTATTATACGGAGTAGTACAAAGTAATACTGGCAATATACACACACAGTGTGAGTAACAAGGCGCAGGTATAGACTTCGTCCTTTGCGAAATACACAGTAGTGCGCGAACTCCAGTATCATCATGGCTGCGGCGCTTCTTCGCCCGATGACCTTTGTCACCGGAAACGCTAAGAAGCTGGAGGAAGTACGGGCCATCCTCGGCGCCTCCATCCCTTTTCAATCTCTCAAACTCGATCGTATGCCCTCAAGATATCCTCATTTCCTTTTTTATAGCCCTACTTACATGTCTGTGTTATGTATATATGCAATCGCATACGCCTTCATGAATTCTAATTCTGTTTCCATTAATTTTATTGAACAATAGTTCCAGAGCTACAAGGAGAACCAGAAGAGATCTCCAAGGAGAAAGCTAGAATTGCCGCTAAAGAGGTACAATGTTTGGTGCACTATTTAAAAACCGTAATGCTGCAATTCGAATTTCATTTTATTTTGCACGAGTATATGTTCTCCATTTGTTTTATTATTGCTAGAATGAAGCAGAAAAAGAATTCCTAACTGTGTGCTTGAAAGTATTTGGTTAATTATTTTAAATTTACTCTGTTAATTTCACGCCAAAGTTGCAAATTGGTGAAATTTTAGCCAATCCTTTTAAATTCAACAGCTTTACGCCGATTTAGGGTCTTTGCTGCAGCAGTTTTCCTTCCCATTTAAGTCTTTCGTGCAGTGGATAAGCGGGGTTAAATGTTCTATCCTGCTTCTTTCGATTTTATGGGAAACAGGGTGTTTTTGGTTTCCCCTTTTATGTATTTTATGAGGTATGTGTGGGGAGCAATGGGTTTTTATCTTATCCTTTCTTTCATATGCATGGATGGGCTTATTTTATTTATTACATGACACATGATGTGTGCCTGGGAGTGGGTTTGGTTCATGAATTGTTATTATCATTTTTATTATGAATGGTCTACTTTCTCATTTGAGAGATATGGATCTGACAGCAGCATTAGAGAAGGTGAGTGTTGTTTGTTGAGGATAAGATGCGTGAAGCACATGCTCGTGTGAGGAGCTGTGAGAAGTTGGCCGTAAGGGAATTGAGGGGATGTAGACGTTGGTTGAAGAAGAGTGAGAGCGAGGTGATTAGGCAATCTCACGGAGGGTAAGTCCATATGTAGGAACTTTTGGAGGTCGAGGACTAGAGTTGTTGGGTAGATTTTATTGGGAATGGTTAGCTGTGTGTTTAGGGATCTCAGAGTTAGTTAGGCCTTGTGGGCCTACTTGCTTGGTGGATGTTATGATTCTGTTGTTTGTTGGTAACACTGCTTTTTCTTCCCTCTCTTGTTTATGTCTTTCTCTACTTTTATTTGTTGATGGCTTGATGCTCTTTTCTTTGAATTGAGGAGCCTTCTGAAAAAATGCTCCCTGCCTTTTACGTAGGGGTAAGGTCTGGGTACATTCACCCCCAAATCCCACCCGTTGGATTTTACTGAGTTGGTTGCTATTGAAGATCCGTTTCCTATTAGTTTTTAGAACTATTATTATGAATTACTCTTTATCTATTTTAACTCAATTTTTATTATTTTATTTATTAATTTGAGGTTTATTCTATGTGAGCAGGAGGCCAACCACCATAGTATCTGATTATCCTTCATTCCTTTCAAAAGCTATCTTAAAGTCACTTAATTTTAGATATTTGCGAATAGCGCAAAAGGAAAGGAAGTATTTTGAGAAATTTAAGTGATCATGTGTAGGCATTAATTGATTTGCTTTGTTGTTGAATTGAAAGGTTAATGGACCTGTGCTAGTGGAGGATACTTGTCTCTGCTTCAATGCACTGAAGGGACTTCCAGGTGCTTATACCTAATAAACATTTCCACTTGGTTGTTTTATAGTTTAGAGTTTAAACCCACACTCACTGATGCTATGATGATGAGGAGGGATATTTACATTATTTAGTGTCTTTTTGTAGGGCCTTACATGTAAGTTTATATCTGGAACCTGCTCTTGAGGTGAAGTGTTACTTTTGTTATTCTTTCAAATGGACTTTTGAGTTTGTCAATGTTTTATGGGTCCAAAATGTGTTTCCAATCAAAAGCTGTTTTCATATAGTCATTGCTAGCATTCCTTACTACTTTATAAAGATATTATACTAATTGCTCTCTCTCTCTCTCTCTCTCTCTTGTGATTCTCAATTAAATGATGAAAGATAAATATTATAAGTACTCATTTGTCTCGATCTTGTAAGATCTACTTTCCTTTTTAGTCTCCCAAAATAATGTTCACTATCCTAATTTGCACACAATTGATATTTTTTTTATTTCCTTGACATATTTTTGCATGGATCTATTTCAAAGTTACTTTTTACTTGGTAACCCTCTTTTTGTTTTCTTCTCTCCGAAAAACTTTTAAACTATATTGACTGCATTGCTCCATTAAGTTGTCCTATGTAAGGAAAATGTCTTCAGCATGGTTGAATTAATTTGAGACACTTTAGAGAAGTCAGCTTCTATGATAGTAGCAGTCTAGAGAAGGATATGTTCAACTGATAAGATTACTGTTTTTGTCATTTCTTCAATTTGATCTCCTGTCGTCTTGGAGTGTTTTCGTGAGTCTAGCTATTTTGTTCATGATTCATTTAATGGTGTTTTGTCAAATTGGGCCTAAATTCCTTTTACTTTTGGTTTGTCTTACTGCTGCTTGATTGTAAACTACATTTTCCAGCAAGTGGTTTTTGCAAAAGATTGGACATCAAGGTAATGTTCTACAAGTCTACAACCTTTCATATACAACACCTATGTAGTGCATCTTTAGTTTCATCCATATCATTTTTAGTTTTCTACTTGACAATTTCTAGGTCTCAACAATTTGATTATGGCGTACGAAGATAAATCAGCATATGCTATGTGTATATTTTCTCTTGCTCTTGGACCAAATGTGGAACCAATTACATTTGTTGGCAAAACTTTGGTAAGTATCTTTCCTCTTGCAACTAAATACATCCATTTCAATTAAGTGCGCGTCTTTTTTGAGTAGATAAATGCAGTAGCAGAAAAATTGCATGAAAAAGCACAACCTGTTTATCTATTTCTGGCACAAACTTTATTTTTTGTCAATTAAATATACAACCCCCTTTTTTTGTAAATTTAATGCATGCAGTTTGTTCTTTTTTTTCCTTTTCCAAATCCACACTATTAAAAAATGCATTATAAAAGGGGTGAAGAAATTCAATTGAAGAAAGTAAGTTAACCATTTCTACCTCAATTTTCAAAAAAATATACTGTGTATTTCTACTTCATTAAATTGAAACAAGATAAAAAGTTCATTAGAACCCATGTGCGATTTCCAAGTATAAGTCACAATAACAAATCCAAAATTTGAGAGCACATTTGCATTGTTGGAGAGAAAAAATGGTGTGGAAATAAACGGCATGCCTAAAATTGGCAAATAAATAAAATGTGTGCATTTAATTGACAAAAAATAAAGCTCGTGCTAGAAACAGAAAATTGAAGAAAGATCATGTTTTTTCATGCAATTTTCCCTGCAGCAGCAAAGCAAAATATTATTTTTAAACTTGTTGAAACATTAGATCTATCATTAAGGGTTTGTTTTGTTGGGGGGGGGGGATTTTGGAGGGGATAGAAGCAAAGGATTAATTTTTGTTTTTCCAATATACATCAGTTTGTTAGTCTTTAACTAGAAAATAACAGAATGATTAGTTAAACCATACTTCCTGCGTCCCGTTAGGATTTATCACGTGCCATTGGCACAAAGATTAAGAGATTGGAAGAAATGTTGTGGTTTTTTAAAAGAAGAAAAAATATGGACTAAAAATCTTTTCCTTAAAAGGGAAAGTGGAAAAATTGTGGGATCGACAAAAAAAGAAAGATGAAAAATCCCATTGGAACTTATAATATATATACTCCCTCCATCCAACTTTTATCTTCCGGGTTTGACCGGGCACACACTTTAGTATAAGATGAAAATGTCATTGACTTTCCTAAAATGCCCTTTTGCTCTTTCTTTTATCACCAACACACCATGGCTTGTTTTTGTCCTCCGTCAGCAACTCGGATTCAATGCTCACAAACTACATTGATAACAATGCATTAATGCTTAAACAAAAAGAACAAGTGAATTCAAAGACTAATAAAAAAAACCTACGGAGTATCTCAAGAGAAACCTTAGTTCAAAATTTAAAATAAAAAAATTATGATCCCAAATCCATAATTGAAAATACAAGAACCAAAATCCATCTGCAAAATCTAAGATCCCAAAATCCAAAATCTAAAATCCACGATCCAAAAACCAAATATCAGAAATCCAAGATCTAAAATTTTGTTTTAACACCCAGCTTCAAACGGACCTTAACAGCGGCGGGAGTGGACCCCGTCCAGATTTAGACTATAAGGTTGACTTTGTTCAGATCCGAGAAGTTGAGGCACGCTTCTTGAGATCCGTTGGAGATGGTGCTGCTCTAGTGCTCCACTCTTTGTTTAGTGCAAGGTGGAGGCGGAAATCGCTTGTTGTGAGCAAGGCTAAGCCAAGAAGAAGCCGAGAAGATGGTTGAGAGAGAAAAGGTGGAGGTGGAAGAACATGGTTGTGTATAGAGAATGATGATGGATGAAGGAAATGGAAGAAAAGTAGATGGCATAGAGGGAGGTGAGGGTGATTTTAAGGAGGATAAAAGAGATATTTTAGTATGATGTTTTTGCCAAATAAGGAACCGGGAAGATAATTTATGGTCGGACAAAAAAGGAAAGTGGGAAGTTAATTTATGGACGGAGGGAGTATTTCTAAACACCCTCCATCCCAAAATAAGGTTCTCATTTGACTTTTCTTGGTCAAAGTTTGTACTCCGTAATTTTTAACCATAATACTTCTTATGTAGAAATATTACATTGAGTTATTATGCAAACTTAATATCCTTAGATTTATTTTAACATCTAGTTTTGACATATGCTATTTTTATGATATTTATTTATGCATATATATACTTCGTAGATATTAATGGTCAAGGTGTTGTATCATAAACCCTCAAAAGTCAAGTGGAAACTGTATTTTGGGATGGAGAGTGTATAATTTTTCGTCTTCATTTTTTCCTAACAATATTATTGTAAACAACAACAAACCAATACAATTCCAACTCCATTGAGGTTTAGGAGGCCAAGATGTAAGCATTGATGCATGTATTTACTTCTGTGTAAACAATCTAATTGTAAGAATAAATTGTACTCCCTCCATACCACTGAGATTTTTCATGTTCGACTTTTCTGGCGAAACTTATTCAACTTGACATATTTTAGAAAAAGTTTTAAATTTTGTACTTTTATTGAAGTCTAACAAAGAGTATTTTAATATTATTGATGGACTTTAATCCACTAGAATAATAGTAATAATAATAATAAAAGGATTCTTTCGGCAACAGTATGCTCAGTATACTTGGTTGGTTGTCCCCTCTCCAGCCATTGAGAAGAAGTATTTATAGAAGTTAAAGGAATCATTGAATCAAGCAATCAACCACCATTCATAACCTCCTTCACATGCCTTCCAACTGAGCTCCATGAATGGCGGCGGTCATGGGAGATCACGGGGGGATGGTTTAGATCACAGAAGTTGTTCCTCTAACTCCCTAACCATAATAACTTCCATCTGCTACATGGACCAGGTATTCATACCTCAGTTACGTGAACTTCCGTTATTTGGGCCCGGGTACATAAATAATTACACGATAGATTGAGTATGTTGGGCCTATTCTCTATACATCAGTCCCAATAAAGTCACCAATTACTCCGAACTTTTCTATCTACCTAAAGGACTGTCAAGCTCTCTTCCATCAAATTCTATACAAAATGAGAACCTCTCTAAATTCAACCGCTTTTGGCCCAGTTTCAACTTGTTGGCAGGCCTAGTGTCTTGATTCTAGAAGTTTACTCTCCATTTCAAGCTGAAGCATATAAGTTCAAATGATCTAGGCTTGTCACAAATGTCATTAGTTCTAAATTCTCTCAGAGTTTAAGATATATACTCAGTACTAAGTAAATTGCTCATCAAAATTAATATCTTGTGCAATAATACACCCAAACATGATATTTTCTTTCAGGAAATAACAATCAACTTTAATGTGTTTAATCCTTTATAGTGCTTCTTGTTTGTCGCATATCAATGTTACTTGTGTGGCATTGGGATAATGCAAATCTGGAAGTAACCGTCTTAGCCATATGAGCTCACATGTGGCAAAAGCCGTGAATGTATATTCTTGATCTGCACTAGATTTTGCAGCATCTTGCTTCCTATTCTTCCATAAAAAGATAATACCTGTAATCTGTTATAGAAACACAATGTATGAAGATTGAATTTCTATCAATAGTAGCATAGTTTTCAGAACTAAATGGTTCCCATGGTTACATACTAACATATATCCAAAACGAGAACCCTATGGTGCTGCAAGAGAGGTGAACAGTGGCATGTCAGCAGCCTGATAAAGCCCTTTTCGCTAATGGTCTCATCTCAAACACCAGACCAGTTTTTTTATATATCACTGTATTTACTATGAAAATCAAATTTTTATAGATAAAGTTTGAACAGTGTCAAACTTGGAAGTATGTTTTAGAATATAATGAAGACATCACCACCACCACCACCACCAACAACAACAACAACACGATAGTCAAAAGAACAGTTTATGGTTTGTGTTTTAAGTTTCGTCATTTAAGCATTGGAGAAATTTGTGGGTATATAAGTTTGTGGTGAAGTATTTTACTACACTCATATAACATTCCTCTATTTCATTGACTTTAGAAGTAGAACCTTCAAGTCTTGTTGGCATGACCTAAAGAATTAATTAATGGAATTAGGACCCTGCCAAGAAAGGGTGCTATAAAACTAGGCATATTTTGTGATGCTTCACTTTAGCTCCCATTTTAACATTTTTTCTTTATCGCCTTTCTCATTTTAAGGGGATTAGGGATTCTTCAAAATAGGTGCTCTAATGTTTATTTTATGGCTCAAAACTTCAGGGAAAAATTGTTCCAGCGAGGGGACCGAATGATTTTGGATGGGATCCTATCTTTCAGCCGGATGGCTATGAGCAGACGTAAACCGAAACCCTTCTTGTCAAATGTAACCATGGTTTTGTTAACAATGACAGAGTCCAACCAGTGCAAGTATTCTTTTGCAGTTATGCTGAGATGCCAAAGGAAGAAAAGAACAAGATTTCTCATCGTTCCAAGGCTCTTGCACTAGTGAAGTCGCACTTTGCTGAAGCCCGATATGCCTTCCAGAATGAGACGGCTACCCTCACTTGATTATCGCCCAAACTTCCTGTAAGTTCAACTTCTTACATGTTTCTTTTACTTCTAAAGAAAAATGCAACCCCAATTTTTGAATTTTTTTAATTTGCGTATCCGGAGAAATGAGAAATTTTAGCGAGACGGATGGAGTATAATTTATGGAAAAGTTAGGCCAAACTTAATGACTTTTTACACTAAAAAAACTAAAGGTCTAGTTCTGTGAGAAACAGGTCTATCCTTGCCTTCCTTTATATTTGTTGCATTTGGTTGAATTGAATTTATTAGTTTATATATGTCATCAACGAAATTCCACTCCCTCCCAATTCACACTTTTTTTGTTCTTCCTAAGACGTTCATCCTATACCATATCGTTGGAACTTGAGCTGGGGATCTCTATGTAAACCATAGTTCTAAAATCCGGACCGGCCAGTTCGGATCGTGAACTAGAAAACCGGTGGTCCTAGCAGTCCGGTCCAGTCCTTTGAACCACAATCAGCTTCTCGAACCGGTTAGAACTGGCTGGTCGAACGGGTCCAACTAGTGTTTACCTAGTAGTGATTATTTTTTGCATGTTTCAATTTTTTCAGTGTGTTTTTACATATTTTTATTTTTTATTTTTTTATTTTGGATAGTTTATGAACTTACCAAAAAAATTCTAGAAAACAAAAAGTAAAAATGTTTAATTTGAGATAGATAGAGTATATTTAAAAAAATTTATTTTTATTTTATTTCAAACATAAAGAATTTTTAATTTTTTAAAAAGCATAAAAAGTTGAAAAGAAATTTAGAAAAACTTTTCTAGGAAAAAGAAAAAAAGAGATAAAACAGAGCTAAAAAAGATAAAAATAAAATAAAAAATGAAAAATAAGAAGTGAGCACAAGTGCTTCCTATGATTTAGAAATTAGTTACGCCCTTCTTGGCCGGAAAATGATCATAGGAAGTGTCGGATTGCGGGTGCAACATTTTGGAACCAAGAAACTCTAGAAATAAGTTTTGAAAATCGAGAGAGTATTGATGCTAATTTTCTAAATCACATAAGGTACTAGGCTTATTTGGCCCTCAAAACATATACTCCGAATAAAAAAAGTAATTGTCGATCAAAGAGCATTTTTTTTACGAGATTATTGTCTGTGAAACAAGTGGCGGCAATGCAATGGCCCACTACATTGCTCTGGTAGGACTGACTTGGGCCTGTACTTATACGTGATATGTTGGATTGTTGGGGTCGTTCAATAATAGTGGGCTGACTCCAATAAACTCACCATCGATCTGTTTTCAAATAGTGAACTAGTGGATTAACGTGATACGCCAGCCCAAATATTATTGAGACACTTATATCTCAGCCCGCCCCAAGTTCTAAATGTCTAAAATAGCATTACACGAATTGCACTAATGGGCCTAAATTTAATGTCTGATTTGTCCTCTTTAAACGAAAAATCCATGTGGATTGGATTACTATGTTTAGCGAAAATTTCTTCTAAATCAAATTTTTGGCATATAGATAAAATTAAAATTTACTTCACATATGTTAAAAAATTACATCTACAATTTGATTAAAAAATGTGAAATGGTTATACTCCGTATTATTTACTAAATATTCAATCAAAATATATGAAAAAAAGTACTTCCGTCACAAAAAAAAAAACTCTTAGTGACTATATACAAGCCAAACCAATGCTACTTTTTATATATATATATTTGATAAAATAAATTTATTTTGTAAAATGTTTATGTAACTTTTTAATATAAAATTTTTATTTTGTAATTCTATACTAATTTTTACCTATATTGATTTAAAATAACTTTATTCCGAAATCGCAAACCGAACAAGATCTTTATTTTGGGATGGAGAAATATAAGGTAAGCATGTAAATAGTAAAGAGAAAGATTAAAAAGTTGAGAGAGTTCTTTTGTGATACTTAAATCTAATTTTTAAACAATTGTCAAGGGTTACCCTGGATATTCCGTAAATTTTTTATGGGGAATTCTTTTGTGGTTCATAGGTTTACATTCATTTTATGAACCTTAACACATAAAATTATTTAAAAAATTATGTTTTTTGCAAAAAAAAAAAAAAGAAGAAGAATAGATCTATTTGTAAGCCTATAAAAAGTGTAATAAAATCTACATTTCAATGATTTTTTTTGGTACAAGGGATTGGAAAGACAAAGAAACAAAAATTAAATGCGAATAAAGGAGGTGTCTCTAAGGTCTGAACTGAGCAGAATTACAGAAGTAGAACTCTTTTTTTTTTTTTTTTTTTGGAATTACAGAAGTAGAACTTATTTTTAACAGCATTTTTTTTCTCCAGCATTTATAATAAGTTCGAGAAAATTCGGAAACCCATTCATGAGTCCAAAACAAAAGTTCAAACACTAATTACTCAGTAGTCCGTAATTAATACTCGGTACTTTCTCTTTAATTTATACAGCACATTTTAATATAAAATTTAGAAAAAAAATCATATATTAAAAGCTAAAAAGTTACACACAAAATGTTATGGAGTACAACCTTCATTCCTACTAAATACTCACTATGTTTCCGTTTAATTATCTAATTTAATTTTTTCAAGTCAAATTAAGATTAATTTTAAATATTAATTAAACAAAAATTGTAATTTTTATTAGTATTAAAATGATTTTATTATATTTATCTTATAGAGAACTTTTAAAATTTTATTTCATTATACTAATATGCATTATAAATTAAGAGTAATGGAAAGTTTAAAATTTATCCAGTTTGACTCAAAAAAGTCAATTGAAAAAATATACTAGAACGGATGTAATAACTATCTATCAAGACTTTCTAGTTACATCATAATGATAGTTCACATCTATTCAAAATTTAATTACAGCATTTAAAAAGTCACGCCAGATTACCACTGGAGAGCCTTGCCGGGGTGTCAATGTCAGTCGCGGAGTTGACCACACCAATGGTGGCGTCCACCACTCCACCACTACACTGCCATTATCACAATGTCAGCATTCACACTGTTATATTGACATTATATTATCACCAATCACATTGTCAAAGTTTTATTTAGAAAATAAAAATAATACTCGTATAATTCTATTTTGGTATTTTGATGACATTTACTCCTAAAGAGATGTTTTTTGTAATAAAAATTATACGTACTAATTGTTTTTTTTTTTGGGTACATACGGACAAGTTTAAATATAATTTCTGATTTATTTATGAAGGAAATTAAATAATGAATTTAGAAGTCAAATTTAGATAGTGGGAATGTGGGGTGGCTTATTGACGCCACCCTCTCCGTTAAATGAGGAGGGAAATGCGCATTAATTCTAAATTGGATCTATGAACGTTCAACTGATTGGCCGCTCCTTTCTTCATTTCAACGTTGAATTGTACACAGCCACATTAAACTCCCATTTATTTTTTAAGATACGCCATCCTCATCTCATATTATACCATCATGACAACAAATGATATGATCTGCACGTTCCTGATCTGATTGAAATAAGTTTTTACCTGATATGATTTAATTTGAATGTAGATATACTTAAAGTTGTTTCTGATCGGATTTGATCTGAATTGATTCTAATAAGAATAACTAATAAGAATAAGTTGAAGAGAACAAGTTCATACAATGTTTTTCTCCGAAAATTGACGTACGGTGTTCCAATTGAAATGATGACCCAAAATTATATAATTTGGGATGGTGTAACTCTACAATTTTCCTTTAATTTTTTTACTTCAGAACCAAAAATACTCAATTATTTGTTTTACAACGGATACTTCATTCATTCGATCTCATTAATAATTTTATGATACATCATACTCTAAGTCATGCAAAAGCACAATGCTCCTCTGTAAAGAGAAAGTATATATAGAAGAAGAATATTTACCTATCAGTCTAAGCTTTTGGATTAGAAAATAGATTTCGATTTTATATGCAAGAGATTGATTTTATCAGACACTTAGTTTAATTCAAAAACTTATATACTGATTATATTTCTCTTCAATTTTTGATGTGAGATACTTTAACAATTATCGCTAACATGAATAACATAGTATGTAACAAATTTGTTTGAATGATTTATTTTACATTTTAGACTTATTTCTTAAAAGTTAACATTTTAAAAAAGCAAAGAATTGAGTACTCGTTATAAATTATAAGTCCAAAAATCTCAAAAGGATTTTATTTGTATCCTTAAAATCTACACTCATGATTTTAAAAACTACTCCTACATTAAATGAGCATTTATTTTGAATAACTAAAAGTATAAAACTCGCATTGTTCTCATAAAACATGAAAAGTTGATTTTAGAAGAGTTTTTTTTTGTTATTTTCAATTTAGCATATTTGAAAATTGTTGAGTTTTTTTATCTTTCCTCGGCCTATATGATAGGAGATTTGAGTTTTTGATTGAGTTAGTTTTTTGATATAATATTGAATTCTTGATTAGTAAGAGGTCATTAGTTCAAAACTTAACGTCAATTGACTATAAAAAATAAAAGTTTAAGGACCTAGAATTACAAACTTGAGTTTTTAGTTGAAATACTTAGACATTTTTATCAAACAATCGATAAAAATATATAAAGAATGTATATTTCACTCTGTAAATAGTAAAGAAGAGTCTAATATTGGAATCGAGAGATTCGTATGAGAAATGTTAGTCCCAAACACAAAGAATACAAAACACACAATCTTATTTTTTGTGCACTTCACCAAAAACAATAAGAATTTAAATAATTAAAAGCATAATTTTAAATACACAAATTGTAAATTTGTATACTTTGTGATTCTCAATTTTGTGACTAGCATTTAATTATGGAGTAGTATTCATTCTTTAAAAATGAGATAATTTGAAAAAGAATCTCTAGGTGCATTTGGTAAGGGCCTCTACTTTTCTTTAAAAATAAAGAATTAAACACATACTTCAACCAATTACAAATTATTAACGATAACCATAATTAAAGTGTTTTTTATTCGTTAACTAAATTTAACATACGGTATTTATGCTGAGATTTTTTTTGTAATTAAAAAAAACATTAAGGATAATGAATATGACTTGTTTTGTTCAATGGATTAATTTGAATATGACAATTCACCATTGTAGAATAAATGAATAATGATATTCCTTATGATGTTTCCCACGGTTTTAGCTAATGTCATGCATGCACTTATCCTTTATCATGCACTTATCTTTTTGGATTTGTTTAGATAAAGGGCCCAGCCACAAAGTTTAACTTCATTTAATTTACCCCAGTAAATTTTAAATTCCAAATTTTGGATTTTATGGTTTAAACTTTTTTTTTTTAAATTCAAGTTAATATGGCATCAAAATTTCCCAAATTTCGAGACTTTAGATTTACCTCTCGGGTTTAGATAAAATTATGCAAAAAGAATGGTCTTAAAATCATGTTTTAGGTAACTTGTAATTCTAATAATTTAGCTTTCAATGTCCACATTTCAATAATCAAACTTTAAAATTTAGTTCAAGTTATAATTGTACTATGTATCTAGACTGCAATATCTCATATAAATTTTAACTAGATTCTAAAGTTTGAAATCTACTAAAACCATGTTCTCTTCAGAGCCTTCACCTGATTTGGTTCTGGTATGATTGAAATAAGTTCTGATCTGAATTTTGTTATATTTAAAGTTATTTTTGATCCGATCTGATCTAATATGGTCTGATCTGATTTTAATAAGAATAAATAATAAGTAAAAAATAAATTAAGAAGAACATGATCTAATTGGAGGGCGATGTTTAAAATAAATCCAAGCATTTATGAGCATTTTCTAGAGGAAAAAAAACTCAACGTAATCTACATTTCAATTTCCACCAAAGATTCACTTTACTTGAAAGCAGGAAAATAATTCAACACGTGCCCAAACATTTCATTCAACCACACAATGGCTTTTGATCATCTAAATAAATGAATTAACCATACCAGCGACAATTGCATGGATGAACAACCATTAGACATGCCAAGAACTTGTGATTCCAAATTCTTAAGAATCACATGTTCTATTCTTAATGAGAAAAGAGAGATTTTTTATTTGAAAAAAAAATGCAAATATAATTTGAAGATAGATGGAATGAACATGCACAATCAACAATAATCAAAATAAAGTAGTACTTGAATTGATCAATATCTTTGCCAAATAAAACGGTTGACATTCACACTGTATATTAGGAAGAACCTATAGGACTGACTCAAATTACTCAACAACAAAGTCTCACCAAAAGCTAACTGAAAAAAAGAAGAAGAAGAAGAAAAACTCAGAAAACCATTCCCAGTTTGTATAAAATCAGAATCCAATCATAGTAAAGAGAGATAGAGAGAGCAGACCAAACAAAGACAGATCATATATATATGTGAGTGTAGTATATGGGTGAGTGAGAGGTAGATGACAACGCTTCCGCACCCTCATCCACAGACAAACAAACAAACAAACCGAATCTGTCTAGATGATGCTTGGTTCTGTAGAATCGGGCCGAGGTTGCGCAACTTTAGAAACTGGCAGTGCATAAAATGTACACTTGCCAGTTGGGTTTCAGTGGACGGACGAATAAGGAAAGGGTAGTGATGTATTGGTAGTAGTAGTAGTAGTATTGGTCAGGTAAAATGGATGGATGGAGATGGAGATAGAGAGAGCTAATTAAGAAGGTAATAAGGGAAAAAAAAAGAATTATTAAACAGACCCTTTTTCCGTTTGCCATTGCTAGCAGGTGCGACCTCTGCGACAACCAAGAGGGCCAGAGCTTTTGGTGATTTCGCCTACCATGGACGAGGACTTGGCACCCAAGCTGGAAGCTCTTGCGTAGCTGGCAGAAGCGCTCGCTCCTGAGGGTGTGAAGTATGCCCCGTTCCTCATCAAGTCCCCCTCGGATCTCCAGTTCCAGTCCTTCCACTGGCTCTCTGCCGTGTCCACCCTCTTCGTCACCTCCTTGGCGTCCCTGTTTGCCGGGGCGAGGTACCTGTTCCCCTGGCTGTTGATGGTGGGGTTCGCGCTCCCGCCGATCGCGTACATCTCCCAGTGCGTGTAGTCGTTGTTCACCACGTGGAAGTACCCGTGCCTGCACCTCGGCATCCTCTGGATCAGCCCTTCCCCGAAGTGGTTGAACGCGATGGTGACCTGCATCTGCCTGTCCCTGGTGTAGGAGTCGCTGTGGCCCAGCAGCATCACCTCGTTGTGGTGGGCCAGGTGGTTGTTGGAGATGGTGATCGCGGTCGAGCCCATTATGGCGTCCACCAGCCCGTCCGCGCAGTGGCTCAGCGAGTTGTGGTCGATCCATACGTGGCTCGACCCGAAGATGGAGATGGCGTCCCCGTCCGCCATCGTCCTCCACCCGTAGTGAGTCGGGGAGCTCCTCACCATCGCGTTCCCCGTGGGGATGCAGTCGTGGATGTGGAGCCCGTGGATGATGACGTTGGTGATGTACTGTATGGTGATGCAGGCCCCGTTCGCAATGTGGACGTTCACTCCCCGGGCATCAATGGTCTTGAAGCTGTTCATGATCAGCTCCTGCTTCAGGGTGATCACCATGTCGCGCTGGAACACAATCCAGAGGGGTTCTTCCTGGATGACAGCATGGCGAAGAGTGCCCGCTTTGGGGTTCACCGGGTCATCGTTGCCCGAATCCGTGACCACATAGTATCTCCCGTCCCGCCCGCCAATGGCGTTCCGCCCGAATCCGATCCCACACTGGGCCAGTTGCTTGCGGTTCTTGTGCCAGTTCGGATCACACCGCCAGCAATCGTCTATGGGGTTCCCAGTCCCGCAAGAAAAGTATCCCAGTTTACGCCTCTGCGTGCTGTTTCTGATGCTCCTGTTAATAACCCAATGTTTTTTTTTTCATTCAGTTACTCAAAATAATCCCCAAAAGCTTTTCACAATTCACACCAGATTTAGACCAAAGAAAATCTGTAGATGGGTAAAAGTTCAAAGGGCCGGGCTAAACTTTCAATGTTTATATATAGTCAACTAAATTACTTTTTATGAACAATTTTTACCATAATTGCATATTTACTACTACTGCTCAAGGCAGATCTGACAGTAACATCCATATGTTGAGTTGTTGACTTGGAGGACTAGGAGGCTAAGTAGACATCATGAAAATAGAACAACATTTGACAATTGGGTTTATGGCTGATGACCTCTTTGCAAATTTTACCAAATAAACTAGTGATTCTTCCTCCACTAAAAATATAAAAATCACCTTTGACTTATTGTTTTAAACTTCAACCAAATGAGATGAATTAAAAGTTATTTTAAGGGCCATGAGAATAATAATGTGGCATAATTCCAAAATGGAAACAAAGACAACTTGTACTACAACAAATTAACAATATCCAAAAGGGTTGAGGGAGTGATTTAATAATTGGGTTTGTTGAATCACTTCCCTGTTAGTGAGTAGTACAATACATATTCAGTTAGGTGTGTACATGCGTTTTATGACTTGAGGTTTGGTTACAGGGTAGGTCTGTCACATGAGTGGGTTTCTTAAGGACCACAAGGAGAAACTATAAATGCAAATTGGGAACAAAAAAAAACATTAATAACACGAGGAAAATACAGTGCAGACTTATTATAGTTGAAGGACAAAAAGGGAAGAGGCACCTACTCTACAACCATGGAGGCCACCTCTTCTGGGTCATCCACTGCATGCTTGCTCAAAGCTTCCTCCACTTCTGCCAACCTAAACCATATAAAATAATGCATTAAATAAAATTAAAAATATGGCCACATTATATATTTATTTATGAATAATTAATACTCATATTTAAGAAGTAACCATATTAATTACCCGTCCCAAAAAAATCTTTATATTTGACTCTTTTTGTCAAAGTTTACAATTTTTTTAAGACAAATTGTAAAAAATTAATACAATGTATGTAATCACAATCTAAATTTAATATACTTTGAAAATGAATCTAAGTAGAATTTGTACAATTATAGTTACCAATGGTCAAAAGTGTTTAATTACTAACTATAAAAATACAAATATAAAGATATCTTATAAAAGGAGGAAAAAATAATTAATTAAGAATTTCTGCAAAAAAAAATACTATTTAAGAATACAAGTAATAAAATACTCCGTATGTGTCCTTGTTCATTTTCTAAGCATTTTTGCCAAGTACAAACATACCCTTAAACACGCATAAACTTGCGGAAACAGAGAAGGGCATTTTCGGAGTTTCATCAACTGTTAAATGAGTGCCCTATATTCATGCATTATTTCACGCAGCAAAAGAAGGAATGACACGTAGGCGCAAAAGGTGAGAGATTCTAGAGAGAGAGAGAGAGAGAGAGAGACTGAATTAAAGTTTTTAAAGTTGTAGAGAGAGAAATGACACCACAGTTACTGAACAAACCGTACAATTGGTACAAATTAAAGGCTTTGGTCATGCAATGTGATTTTCTTTTTTCAGTTAAAGGTGATTTTGATTTTAGATTGGATTTTTAGCAGAGGGGTAGTTTCGGAAGTACAAGGAAATGAGATATGCCGTTGTGGAGCATCGGATTCCAATAACGGAATAAACGGTTGAGATCTGAGAATCTCAGCGGCGGAAACCGCTCCTTTTGAGGTTTTGGATTGAGGCGGATAAGAAGGGATCGGACGGTCGCAGTTCGGCGAATCTTTTGGAACCGAAAAAATGAACCGCCTAGATTCATTTCACACAACGGCATCCGAGGAGTAACCCGACCCGACTATCTGAGTCGACTCAGCGGGTCCAGCCAAAAACAAAAGGGGACGCGGAACTAATTCCGAGTTAGCAGCTGAGTCACGTGTCCGAGTCATTACCTGACCGCCATTGTCGAGTTGTCAGGCCTCTCGTGCAACTTCGCATCCTCCACATTCCTGACAAATTCAAACCAAAATAAGTAAATAAAACAAAATCTAGAAAACCAAATGAACTAAGTAGAGATTATTTCACAGAAATAAAACAGAAAAGGCAGAGATTAGCTTCGAATCTCAGAGCTACGAAGAAAATCACACCAAGAACAGCTCGCATTTATGCCGGAAACAAAGAAAATTGAAAAAAATCTTTTGCATAAAAACTAAAACTCGTCCTTGAATAACTCTTCCGGGAGCACAAATTTCTCAGAAATTCGACAGATTCAAAGCCGGAAAGCATAGATTAAACGTGCATGCAGTCGAAATGCGAGTAGATCTATGGAGAGAGATGCCAAACCTGGACTCAGAAATGCCGGTTTTCTGCACTCTGGCGGCGGCAATGCAGGCGACGAGCAAGAGAAAGAGCACGGAAGTCAAACTCAGGCGACCACGCTTCACTGAGACCGCCATTGAAGACGCTTTCTAAGCTTTCCTTCCTCTCTCTAGAGCTTCGCAGATCTGAACAGAGCGATGGAGAAATATAGAGAGAGAAAGAACAGAGGAAAGTCTGAGAGAGACAGAGAGAGAGAGATGAAGAAGACGAAGCGCTAAGCCCAACGTAACGGCCTGACTTTATATAAGACCCACTGCGGCTATCAGATAACGACCGCACTAACGGCCGTCTAATAACTGATTTAAACGGAGATAACGGGGAAAGGGAGGTAAAAAGTATAGTCGGGTTCTCGGGTAAGGTTTTTCGGGCTTAGATTATTTAAATTCATCGGGTTTACCTAAACCTTTTACTTTTACAGTTCTGTTGCTCTACTTTTAAGGTTGAATTTGGACTGCCATAGACCAATAGACCTTAGTCCATTTTCACGTGTTCACCACTTCACCTTGACTCCATTCTTTTTCTTTTTTCTTTTTTTTCCTTTTTTTATGTAGCAATAAACAAACTTTTATGCTTTTAGGGGCAAAAAAGATTTAACCGAGTCTCAGAATTATATTGAACAATAATATCGATCTGATAAATAAAAAATATCTTGGACAGCTAAGTTTGTTATTGTTCGAACTCTTTTGTTGCTACTAAATAAAAAATATGTCAGACAGTGGAGCTTGCATCAGATGGATGCTCATAATGTTTTTCTTCACGTAGATCTCAAAGAAGAGGTATATATGCAGTTGCCTCCAAGTTTTATAACTCGCCAACAAGGTTTGATTTGTTGCCAACACAAATCTTTGTATGGGTTGTGTCTCAACCCAATACTTACTCTCAACTCTCCCCCAATATCCATTCCTAACTCAATACTTGCCATGGTACCTCCTCCTGTACGTCTTTCCCACCATTTAGTTCGGTTGTTAAGCAACAGACGATTCGTCTTCTTTTTGCACTTATTCTTTCTTCTCAATGGCCTCTTCAATAATTGGATGCCTCAAATGTCTTTTTACATAGTGAGGTTGATGAGGATCTTTATATGGTTCAACCACCGGCCTATGTTGATCCACACTTCCCAGGGCATGTTTGTAAACTTACAAAGTCCTTGTATGGGCTTAAACAAGCTCCATGGGCTAGGTATCTGCAACTTTCTGCCTTCCTCTTTGCCTATGATTTTTAAAAAATCTGCATGACACGAGTCTTTTTATCCCCTCCAGAGCACCATTGGTGCTCTTATTTTGCTTGTCTATGTGGATGATATTATTGTCATAGGTAGGTCTTGATCTCTGGTTCAACAAATTATTAATCGCATGTGCAAGGAATTTTGGACAAAGAATCTTGGTCCTCTTCATTACTTTCTCAGACTGGAGGTATGTCGTGGTGGCTCGTCGCCTGTGCTATCACAACAAAAATATGTGACCGTACGATAGTCAGTCGAGGAAGGGGGTGAGCACCCCTTTGCTGATCCCACTTTGTTTCGTAGTCTTGTTGGTGGTCTTCAGTATTCGTTCTAATATTCAATTTTCTCTCTTTTTAATTTGTCAAAGGATGCAGCTCCCAGAAAAAATGACTTTTAGAGTTTAAAGCGGATTCAATGCTTTGTCAAGAGAATATAATTGATCGAGTGAGATGGGGTACCTTTTTGTTACAAACGTAAGATGGGGTACCTTTTTGTTACAATCTTCAAAGTTGGGGTAACTTCTGTGAAAATAAGCCATACTATCATTGATCGAGTGACATTTTTATGGGGAATATAATGGTGGATGCTCATGAAAATGGGGGATGCATGCACCACAAAAATTTTCGGAGGAATATAATAAAAACATTCAAACTTTGGGAGAATTGATGATAATTATGTAATCTCAAAGTATTCTTTAGACAATAATACTAATAGTACTTCTTGTAGTATTCGTAATGGTAGTGTTTGATTATTAGTCAACTTCCTATTCCTATTTGTGGTAGATGTTGTATGTTATTTAGTTTCCTTTCACTATTCTTAGTTGTGTTAGGAGTCTCTCCTATATATACTCTATCATGTACTTCATAATTCAAGAGCAATATTATCATTCCAATATTTCAACATGGTATCAGAGCCACCGGTCTTGGTGACCTAAAAAAAGATCTTTGCTCCCACGTCCCACCGCCGCCGCCGGTATTTCCGGCGACAGCGGCTCCACCTTATTCACATCTATTTTTTTCCCTTCTTTTATTTTCAAAATAACTTCTCCATTCAAAAAAAAAAGAAAAAAAATTCCTGTGTTGAAAATCACAAAAAAAAATCCTTCAAAGGAGGAGCTTCCCTCTTGCCATCTCCATGATTCTTCAAAAAAACCCAACTCCTCACAAACTCTCTCAGATCATCCTATCTTCTAAAAAATGAAAAAATAAATGATTGTTGTTTCTCTCCAATTCACCATATCAAAATCTCAGACCTAATTTTTTTTTCCATCACCAATTCTTAACCTACTTTTTCTCTCTAAAATCACTCATTCTAATCATCAACCTCCCTTCTCTTTCTCTTCTGTTGAACCAATAAAAATCTAAAGTAAATCAGCACAAAACCAAAGCCAAGAGTGGAAGTAGTGAAAGAGGAAATAAGACCTCTACAACTCACCCCTTCAAGAGCCCGGATCCAAGAAAAAGACAAAAAACGTCAAGGATCTTCAGTCAAACAGGCACCTCCAGTAGCCTTCTCTATTCTTCTTCGGCGTCAGCAGCTACAAGCGCACGTCAAAATTCTCTCTTCTTCATCGACGTCAGCAGCTAGCTACTAGCGCATGTCAACTTCTCTCTCTTCTCCAACGACGTTAGCATCTACCAGTGCACATCAGACTTATCTCTTCTCTAAGGACGTCAGCAGCAACCGGCGCGCGTCAGACTTCTCTCTTCTCCAACGATGCCAGCAGCCACCGGCGCACGCCATACTTCTCTCTTCCCTAACGACGTGAGCAGCCACCGGCGCATGTCAGACTTCTGTTTTCTCAAAGTTTCCAATTTCCCGCTAGTGTTCAAGCTTCCTCTTGCTTCAGCCAGAGTTCAGCTTGAGGATGTTAGACAATAATACTAATAGTACTTCTTGTAGTATTGGTAATGGTAGTGTTTGATTATTAGTCAACTTCCTATTCCTATTTGTGGTAGATGTTGTATGTTATTTAGTTTCCTTTCTCTATTCTTAGTTGTGCATGTTAGGAGTCTCTCCTATATATACTCTATCATGTACTTCATAATTCAAGAGCAATATTATCATTCCAATATTTCAACATATTCCTATAAAACATCAAATTTTTGAGAAGATCAACATTAATTTTTCCAACTAAAAATAATTTATTTTACATTCTTTTTTATGTCATTTATTTTACTTAATATTTTCCTAAACTTTTAGTTTGATTACAAAAAAAGTTTTAAAAAAATGAAAAAAGGGTGATTAATCTTCTCTGTATCGTTCCAATTTTATCAAATGTCCCCGAAGTGTGATTGTATATTGGAGTTTGTTTAGAGAAGTGAAAAAAAATTATTCATTATAAGTCACATACTTTATTTTATTTTATTTTTCTAAATGAAAACGTGTGAATGTGAACTTGATTTTGCAATTGGTACAAGAAAGTGTAAGGGTTTTCAAAGGGAAAATAATTACTAACGTCCAAGTAAAGCTTATGTAAATGACGTTTAATAAAACCTAGTTAATCTACGTACAAAATTAAATGTCACTCAAGGATTTGGAGAATTATGCATGTTGTTTGATGGATAGGTGGATGATGAATTTCAACTAAAAATGATAAATGCCTTGAAAACCCGGCAACATTTAAGTCTAATAAGGAATGAAGAAGAAGTCTATGAAAGTTCTTAGCCTTTGGATACATTTTTAGGGGGGAGAGAAAATAAAGATGGAAATTTTGGAAGAAGAAAATAAAATTATTTTTCTCTTTTAGTTTGGATACTTTATGAAGAGAGGAAAATAATTTTATGTTACCTCCTAATTAATATGGTATACATACAAATAATGACCATTTAATCTGTTTTCTCATTTCAATATGAAAATAGTGGAGGAAAATAGTGAGATATTCGCCTTGTTTGGATGTTGAGTTGGCTATCGGCTATTGCATGGCTCTTAGCTGTTTGAGTCAAAAGTTCTGAATGTCTATTTAATTTAGCTGATTTGACCGGCAGGATGTATTGGTTGATTGTTAAAAATGTTTGGTAAAATTAGCTATTTGAAAATAAATGTTTTGAGATTTAAAGGCTATATAAATAAATAAATAAATAAATAAATAAATAAATAAATAAATAAATAAATAAGTATGTGTACACACACACACATACATCTTATATACTCACACACATTTGTAACAAAATAAACACAATACTTGTTTTTCATTTTTGTATATGTAAAAATTAATTCTCGAAAATACAATATTATACCTCCGTCCTGGAGTATTTGTCTAACCGTTTTCAACCTATGACATATATTAAATAAAATATATATTAAATATTAATTAAATAAAATAATATTTTGAAAATATTTTATATACTCCATAATAAAACTATTTTTATATCAATATCTAATACGGAGTATCTTTTTTTATTTAATTTTGGATCAAAATTTACCAATTTTCATCCAAAAAAAGTTAAAAGTGGATAGATACTTTAGGAGGGTTGGAGTATATAACTTTTGATTGTGTGTGAGTATATAATATTTGCCTTGATATACACATGTTTTTCGAGAATATTAGGGATATACAAAAAGATGTACTCCAATTATACACCAAGGCAAACATAAACATAGGGTTGTCTACTTGTCCATAGGGGGGACAAGCTGCCTAACCAAACCAAGCCCATGATTTATGGTCGCGCAATTTTTTTGAGAAGTGCAGACTGTAGAGACCGAGAGACGCCACCGCGCGCCTACACACTACAACCTTCAAGTACCAACTTCTGTTTTTCATAGTTTCATATATTCTTTACTCTTTTGCCTTAGAATCTAGGAATAATTACTCCGTATTAATTAATAATGTGAAATCTTTGCTAATTACTACGGAGTATAAAATATGAATGAATTTATGGTTCTATAGGTTCTTTATTTTAAATAATTTACGTTTTTGTGTTTGGGTCTGGACTCTGCCGCACCATTGGAGGAAATTCTTCACTGCAAAATAGGTTTTGGGGGGACGGTTTTAAGTCAAAAAAAATTTCTTTAACTTTCCTTAGAATATAAGCCCTTAAGCAGTAAGAAAAAAATTTTAAAAAAATGTATACCGTTATGTACATAAATTTCAACTTTTGCACCATACAGATTAAAATTATCCTTATCGTACACAATATGTATTTGTGCACCAACAATTTTATTCTTATAGTTGAAAATGATTATTATATTGTTGTGTACACTAACATGGTTCAAGAACACAATAGTGATTTTGTCATTTACTTATTTTCTTAAAATACGATTGCATTAATTATCATTTAAATATAATTAGTTTACATGTTTTGATTCATCAGACCATAAGGAATACAACTTTTAGGGTCTTTTTTCTATTTCGGCTCAGGTTGTTGAATTTTCAGGGCCGACCCTAATTAATACGGAGTAATATTAAATTTCAATATACTACATTTAATTTGTAGGGATTAGAAGAGATGTGTAGGATGAGGTTTTTCTGGGGTTTTGGCTTTTCTAGGTTGGCTCCAATACCTTATAGAATTTTATTATTAGAAATTGACTTGATGAATACATTGATCACAAATGTCTTATTTATGCAAACGTAACTCTAACCTAATTACAAGCTCCACTAACAGGTCCAATAATACCAAAACCTAATGAAATCTGCTAACAGTGCATTTTAATAAGAATAATAATTATCCATATGAATGAAAATATGCATTTAAAAAAATATTAATAATAATAATTACAACAACAACAACAACAAAAATTAGAATAAGATTAATATAAAAAATTAACTTCAACAAATTTTTGAAAACTCTTTCAATTTTTCCCAATTTTTTTCCAATTTATCATGTTTTAATTTTTGTTTCTTCCAAATCATTTCAACATTATATTCAACTCAAGCATAAAGAAAAGAGTCTAAGTATGTTTTTATTGTGATAAACTAGTCCAATTAGAATAGTAATTAAGCCTGCGACAGGCGTTAATTAATGAATTAAAACAGTACTCTATAACTATTTTGGGTACAATTATTTATAATTTGAATAAGGTTTTAATTACGACGTGCAATATGTTAGTCACACGCAAGTTCTTCCACAAGTAAATTAGGCCCGATCCATACCCAGGTCAACATTTCCGACACTCCATCTTAATTTGGATCCATGTCCTTTTTGGTTATTGAAATTTTAGTCTTTTGGGTTGGGACATTTACATGTTATCAATACATACATTAATCGCTGAGTTTTTAAATTTTAATTGCACATTATGAAAAAGATACATTGAGTTTTTATACAAATAAATATTGATAGATTTATTTTGAAATATAATTTTGGAACATTTTATAGTTCATAATATATATTTATATATAAATATTTATATTAATGGTTAAATTATTGAGTTAGAAACTCTGAAAAATCAAATTAGAAGTTAATATTTAGAACGGGAGTACTATTTTTCTAATATTTTTAAATCCCAAAGTCGTTGTCATTCTCTTTAATTTACTTTTAGTTAATTTAAATAGTTCAGTTCAACCTTTCAAGAAAATACTCCATTCGTCTCGATTACAAATCGGAAGCTACGAGCCAAAATCACTTGTCTTTTAATTTTGAATATAATCATTTTATTTACAAATTGGTATATCAATAAAAAAATAAAAATTACATATTAAAAAGCTACGTCAAAAGTTCTACAAAAGGAGAGTCGATAAGAATATTCTACATGATCATATATTTAACGAAAATACACAAATAAAAAAATATTATCGAGAGAAGAGAAAAAAAGATTGTAATTTATTTCGAGACGGAGGGAGTAGTTCAGTTCGAGACTCAATCAATTAAAATCATAATTAACATTTAATACAATCTAATTCATTTTAGATTTGATAATTTCAATTGAGGAAAAAAGACTCTTATCTTTTCTTTTACCTTCAAATTTATATTTCTCATTTGATATTTTGTTGGAAGCTACTGTGAAAGACTCCATCTGTCTCGCTGGAAATACCCGACCTTTGGTGCGGTGTAGTTTTCACCAAAGATTGACTTAATAACGAGACAAAGGAGGTACTATAAACATATACTTGCTCCATCTCAATTTTTATTACAATTTTTTCCCTCTCACATCTCCATAACTTTTGTTTACTTGTTTACTATCATTCATTATTTGATAAAATAAAATATTATTATCATCTCTTATTTTGAGGAATTTTTGACGTAGTACAATAAATAAAATAATTTCAAAAGATACAAAGTTTTACCTCGTAAATCCTTATTTGTAATTAAATTAGGGACGGAGAGAGTATATATTATATAAATATCAAATCAAAAAAAGTAATAAATTTTATTATAAACATTTGTGAAATTTTGTTTTATAAACAATTAAGTATATACAATAAAAAATTCTTGAAAAATATTTTAAACAGAAAATTAAAAAATAACCTAATTAGATGGGGTGCCCTTAATTTTAATTGTGGGAATATACATGAATTACAAAAAGAATTATGGTGTGTTGTGTGTGTGTATGTATGTGTGTGAGTGTGTGTGTGTGTGTATATATATATATACATCTCTTACTTAATAAACTTGGTAAGGGTGCTTGGACCTTACCCCACCGCCTTTGGTGGACCGTTTCGGGTTTATATATATATATAATGGAGAGAAATTTATTTGTCACAAATATTTCTAAATATTGCGAGGTGCCCCCACTGGAGTGGATCCCAAATATGTGTGATTTTTCTTTGGCCAAATATGTGTACCTTAATTAATTGAGCATTATTTTTAATAAACTGGACGGGAAACCAAGCGTTTGCGACCCATGCAAGTAAAGAAAAACTAGCTAACCATATCAAACTAGCTAAAAAGGTTGATCAAAATAAATTTATAAGGTGTTTTAAACTTATAAATCAGCTGATAATATATTTCTCTGTGTTTATATTCGGACTCATAAGCAGCTTATAAGTCAGAAAAAATAAGTAGATTTTACTTATTTTTAAGCTATTTTTTGTTCCGTTTTAATAAGATTATTTACAAAATTATCTCTCACCTATTATGAATATCCTAAAATGAGTTATATATCATTCAAATTATTTTATCTACACGAAAGAATATTTAAATTTATAAACCCATTATGTATGTATTCAAATCAAAAAAATGAGAAATAAATATTCCGTAATTGGTAGTTTTTGAGTTGAACTAATTATTCCATTCTAAGACCCCGTTCCGTTCAACTTATTTTTTCTTATTTTTTCTTATTCTTATTAAAATCAGATCAGATCAGATTAGATCAGATCGAATCAGATCAGATCATATCAGATCAGATCGATCAGATCAGATCAGATCCAATCAGATCAGATCAGATCAGATCAGGACTTATTAAAATAAGATCTCATCAAGAATTATTATTATTATTATTATTATATTATTATTATTATTATTATTATTATTATTATATTATTATTATTATTATTATTATTATTATTATTATTATTATTATGATCATCATCGTCATCGTCGTCGTCGTCGTCATCGTCATCATCATCATTATTATTATTATTATTATTGTTCTTAAAAATGAAAAAGAATAAACTTTAGAAATAGGTTAAATAAAAAGCTGAGAAAGTAATCCTTAATTATTAGACGTCGGAAAAATTAGTTTTAAAATACATTGACAATGTCAATCTAATTCTACTTTTAAAATATATTTTTATTGCTACTTGTAATTTGAGTTTCTAAACTTTTGATCTTTTATAAGGATGAGATATTTTAATAAAAATACTATCTCTTCTATATATTGATTATCTAAATTTAATTACTTTTAAATGTATATCTAAATTAAATATTTCTTCTAATGTATAATTCTAATTTTACAAAAAATTATCATAAAATAAAAAATATTATTACATTATAATATGAATGGTTATTCTAATATATGAATTAACTATTTTTATTTTATTAAAAAAATCATTAAATAAAAAATATTGATTATATTATAATATGAATTATCATTACAATTTTCAAACGTTATTATAAAGTCAAATTAAATTATTGATTTAAAATTTTAAATTAAATCATAATTAATCAGATCAGACCAGATCAGATCAGATCCAATCAGATCAGATCAGATCCAATCAGATCAGATCAGATCAGATCCAATCAGATCAGATCAGATCAGATCAGATCAGATCAGAACTTATTAGAATCAGATCAGATCAGAAAAATTAAGTTGAACGGAACGGAACCTAAATCAATGTAGTTCAACTCAAGTGTCTGATGACCTAATCTAATTACTCCTACCCCATTCTAAATTTCATCATAGCATCAAATCCAGTTTTAGCCACTTCGTCTTTTAAGGTATCCGCCCAAACGTTCATTCCTAGTGACCCTAATGTTTAGTCCAGTTGTCTATGTGGAATGTATACCCAACAGTTTGTGGCCCGTTTAACCCGATTGTTCATCGGGAAATCCATGCCCAGCGACTCGTGAACCTTTAGGTGTTGGCGCTAAAAATAGGACAAGAATCCATATCATTTACAAGTGGTCAATCGGTTAGATTCAAAATGATCCGGTTTTCACTTGAGGGGGAGTATTAGAGTGTAGTATCCCACATCGGAAAAGTAAGAAAGAAATAATAAGTACATTAGATCCTGACTTGAACTAAGTAATTGATTGAATTCAACCTTTTAATGTGATTCAACTTAAGTGTCTTATGACTTAATCCAATTATTCCTACCTCATTATAAATTTCATTCGTGTTGGAGTCGTGTGTTCGGTTATTTCCCACACATGCAAATCAATCAAAATACTACCCTAATATAAAGAAATGTGAAGCACTATCCATTAGCTTAAGCTTTTGATTAGATATAAAGTGGATCCGGAATTTATATGAGTAAGTAGTCAAATCTCACTCAATACTTTGTCTAGTTCATTCGGCCCACACCGACAAATCAATCAAAATACTACTCTAATATAAAGAAAGGTGAAACACTATCCATTAACGTAAGATTTTGAATAGAAAGTGGATCGAACTTTTATTAATAAGTGGTCAAATCTTACTCAACACTCTATCCAGTTCAATTGGGCCACCAAAATTCTAAAGTTATGAATTAAGAATTGATTACAAAGAACATCACAATAAAAATCAAAACAGAGAAACAGCCACCATAAATATACAAAACCTGAAAAACACTTATAATTACTCCATGTTTTTGTCTTAAGAAACCAAAAAGAAAAATTACTCCGTAGTTGTAAAGACTAAAGAGTAAAGATTAATAAAAAGCGGCATTCATTAAACGGACATGGAAGGACATATAGAATTATAGATACTTCGTACTCCGTATCCATGTTGTGACGATGCGCCAAAAGTGAAATGATAATGTACTTTTTGTTGCTTTTCATTTTTTATATTTTTTCAGTCTCGGATTTGATTACAAATTAGGATTTACGAAGTAAACTTATTATTTTTAAAATTATTTTATTTATAAATTGTTACATCAATAAAACCTCATTTTTGTTATTTTTTATATCTATTTTTTTATTTTTTTCTAAGGAAAGACTAATCTTTAAAAAAGGAAAAATAAATGGAGGTAGAAAGTAATTTTAAAAATTTAAATAAAAAATTCAAAAAAAAAAAATTAAAAACACAAAAATTTATAAAAAAAATAATCTCAACTTTTATTTTGTTGCGCAAAATAGAAATTTCTGTTATCTGCCGTTAGCAACTTAACAGCGACTCAAAACTCGCTAATTTTAGTAAAATTCGGATTATTATACATCACAATGAAATATAAGTTTGTTTTTGAAAGACGAGGTAAAATTGAGATTATTGTCGATAATTTTTACTAATAATAATAATAATAAGGGAGCTGCTATATCCACACCCATTTTGGCCTAATCCACGATAGTTATGTTAATTTGACAAGTTTAACCTTAAGCATACAAAAGATGAAGTTTAGATGCAAGAACAAAGTTGTCCATTTAACCTTAACCATTGTTGTTGTCATCATCCCTCTAAAAATACTGTGCATGTGCCTAATAGCCAGTTAGCCACCACCGATCCGAAGCTCCCGTCCTTTATCTTTACTATTTTGAAATGAAGTGTTTTAAAATTATATACTCCCTTTTCATCTCTCTTGTCCATACGTGTTAGAAACACTCTCTCTCAATTAAAATCACCTACTTACCTCTACTGCATCTGTTCTTGTGTATTCTTTCAATTTGATTTTTACTCAAATTGAACGAAATTTGATAAAATTTTGAAAGGTCTTAACAAGAAAAATCTAATGAAGTCATTTTTGTACTAATACAAATTACAATTTTTATTTAATTGAGTTGTTATTTAATAAAAATTCAATCTGACAAATACATAGAGATTAAGGGAATATTAAAATATCAATCACATCTAATTTCCCTCTTTAAAATAAGGGAAATATGGAAAAATAAACAACAAATTAAAATACACTCGAGTACTCCACTTAAATTTATATATAAAAAATTAATTTAAGAAAACTGTTAAGGAATAAAGAAAATTTCTTAAGATGATTATTATGATAATAAGTTTACATAAGATTAATAGAGCCAGTAATGTTACAACACTTCAAGTGGTGTAACATCGTGACCCCAGTAGTTTTTTGGAGTAATTACGGTACTTCGTTCATAAAATTGATGTTTCATACCCCGCCTAAACCTCCCTCACCCATCAATTTCACCCCCCCCCCCGCACCCCCTAGATTGTCGATTTGGCGCCCCTAAATCAGCGATCTAGGGGGGCAAAAGGGCTAGGGTGTGGGGTGGGGGTGGGGTGAAACTGATGGGACGTGGAGAGAGGGTTAAGAGGGAATAGGGGCGTAGGAAATATCAATTTTACGAACGGAGCACCGTAAATACTCCAAAACCACTAGTGTCATGCACTAGTGGCATTTTTGTTGGTGTAACATAACAAGTTCCCATGTTAACAACATACTCGATCTTATATTAAATTCTACAATCCAAGATTAAACTTCTTGTGTTCATAATTGATTACAACATTTACTATTATAAAATTGCGCTAACTTTTATTTATTTGTGTTTTTTCATTGTTATTTGATAAAATAAAATGTTTTGTCATTTTTTATTTTGTAAAATTTCTGATGTAATTTTTAAATATGTAAATTTTACTTTATTTCTTATACTGATCTTTAAATAAAATAATTTTAAAAAACTTAAGATTTTTCATTGTTTTATCTAATTTGTAATCTATTTAGGACGGAAGTAGTATGTTTTGATCAAGAAAAATCAAATAAGAGTTTTTAGGAACAGACGAAATATATTACTCCCTATTTAATTTACACAAATGTATACAGAGGGAGAATACAAATGTATAAGAATGAAATGTGTTTTGGATCCATACGTTTTGGATTCATCATAGTTCTAGATTTTGAGAATATTTGTTTCATTGCATAAAAAAGACAAGAAGTGAGATTGAATGTATCACATGTATCAAATGATATGTGTTGGGACCGAAATAAAAAAAGGCCCACATTAGATGTATAGGTGTATTTCTTTTTTTAATAATATAATTTTGTACCTGTACTTTAATATTTTCATACTATTATAAAATGTCAGTATAAAATTTTACGATCACACTAATATTTTGTGCAAGCATAAGTTATCAAAATGTTGGTACAAAATTGTGATGTATTCCATCCGTTTATTAAATTGCTTTCTTTACTATTCACAGGGTCAAACTTTATTCACTTTCTTTTCTTATTTTTGTTAATTAATTGATAAGATAATATGGTCCTGTCACCACTAGTTTTGTGGACCTGTTGGTGCAGTTTTTAAATATGTAATTTTAATTTTTTAACTTTTCATATAAAATAATTTAAAAATAATTTTAATCAAAAATCATAAGCCGAAATAAGCAATTTAAATTGTGACTGAGCTAGTACAAAATAGTACGTAGTATACTAGAATTGTGTATAAATAGGAATATTGAAAAAAAGAGTAATTATTAAATAATCCTAGTCAAATGGCCTATGGTACAAATCAATCCTAGTCTAATGGGACAACTTTTGTTAGGTGCAACATGACATTATTCTGACAAAAGAGAGCTTTGGTAATGAACTCCTAAAATTGGCTTGCCAAACACTCATCAATCACAAAAACGTCCAAATAAAAAGAAAGCGAGATTTTGCCCCCATTCACGGCACACATATAGGCTTCTAACTTACATTTGCTTGCATGCAGTCATAATTGCTTCACATACTACAAGCACACTCTAACATTTTTGGATTAAAATCATGTCCTCTTTTTTGTCTTAAATGGATTGCAATTTCTCATCAATGAGACACTATTCTGCAATTTTTAAAATTAATTTATTTAGAAATAAGTATAAGAATAATTATATTCCGTAAATTTACATATTAAAAAATCATATCAAAGAAGGGATCCAGTCTTTCTTTTTTATCAGGGATTTCTCTAAGAGCATACATTTTGTTCCTCAACGCCTATGGTTCTGACTAGCCCCCGTTCATCCATAATATCTCATACCCGAAATGTTTAAGGAATGGCAATACCTTTTCAATTCAAGTCGAGCCTGACTCATCTTCTCTTCGTCCTTGACCTTAGTTATAGATTGGTGTGATGTCTAGAAGCATGTCCTCAAACACAAAACAGATACTAGAAGGTGAACGTTTTCGTCTTTAATTTCCAATAGCCAGTGGAGGGTTGAAAGATAGAAGAAAAGTTGGTATGAAATCCTCTTGCCCCAAGGATCAGAAGTGACTAATGCACGGAGTTGGACTCCCATGCAATGTTTATCTAAATGATCATCTTTGGCGAGTGGTAGTGTTTGTGACCAGAAGATTGTCTAAAGTGTTCAATGCTTATGCTTATGTGAAAATGGTCTTAGGGGCTATCTTCTTTTTGAGTCTTGTGCTCGATCAATAGTAGTGAGTGTCATTCTCTTTATTGACTATGTCATCTTCCGTATCCTCTGGAGTTTCATTGGTAAGGTAAATAGAAAATTAGCAACTGCATCTTGAGCATCAAGCATAGCCGGTCTTTCCGCAATGTACTATCGGAGAAGGAATAGAAAGGTAGGGGAAAAAGCATCTTAGCATTAGCTTCTTATTGAATCTCCTCTTAGTCATCTTCAAGGCTAGCTAGCCAAGCCCTTGTTGAATTTCATTCACTTATTAGTTCTATTCCATTCCTAAGGCAAGGTTATTATGGGCTAACGAATAAGCTAAAAATCTAGTAGTGCTATCAATCTTACTAGATACAATAGCAAATTCAGAACAAAAAATAGTTGGGAGTATAATTTTATAATGGTATGTATGGAAACATGGATTTGGATTTCAAATCCGGATATGGCTCAAATTCCATATTCGGGAAACCTTAAAATTTTAAATTTGGATTTGATTCAAATTCTTTTCATTCATAACAAAGCTTAATTTGAAATCCATGCACCACCCCTTTTCATTTGAAATTCAAGATTTCAAATTTTGAAATTGAAATGCATGAATTGAAATGAAATGCTAGTTGTCAAACACTACCTAAAAGAATTTATTTGCTAATAGAGTCTCCCTGCTTCTTGCGAACTTATACTATTTTTTACTCTAATATATAAATATTCAATTGGAGTGTTAAATTTTTAATTTGCTAATATATATGATAAGAGAAATTATGAATTGGAATAGGCTCTCCACAATTTTTGTTGGGGGCAATGAACATGAGCTATAAAAAAATTCTTTAGTTGCAAAAATTAGTAGGGGGCATTGGCCCCAGCTACTACCTCCGTCTCTGAGTATTTGTCCAGTTTTGAGTTTTTTCGGTCAACTGTTTTCAACCTTTACCAATAATTAAATAAAATATGTATTGTATTTTAACGAAATAAAATAATATTTTGAAAATATTGGATATAATAAATCTAAGAAAACTCTTTTTGTATCAATATCTAATATCATTTTTATTTAATTAGAGGTCAAAGTTTACCAATTTTGACCGAAAAAATCAAAAATGTATAAATACTCAAGGACGGAGGGAGTAATAATGTAATATATATGGTAGATCCGCCAATGACTAATACGGAGTACTCTGGATCTCCTGTTGTGCCCGACTCTAGGTGCTCAAACTATCCTCTTCGAAAGAAGGTGGCCCTCAATCCCACTAGAAATGTGGAATAGTACCCGCTGGAAGACTATATGTGTGCCGCACATCAAATTGTTTTGATCTAAACTAAAAAGGTAAAAAAGAAAGAAAGAACTAGAAGTTGGCACTAGGACTTGCTTACCAAGCCCTCGTGGCAAGATCAACTAGTTCTATAATTTATTTATTTATTATTTTTTACTTGACTTAAGGTGCCAAAGAAGAATGAGAAGCCCAAAAAAGCAAAAAAGAACATAACCTCTGAAAACTCCTCAGAATGGATCAGTTTGAAGATCATCACCTAAGATGAGATGAATTGGACTTAATCACAGATTGATAACGAAGAGTAGAGCTTGCACATTGTATTTGCATATAGGCTCTATGCTTAACATAGGTGTCACCCAATGTAGTTGTCATTGACCGAGCTCAAGCAAATAAAAAGAGTCAAACTAGAACAAACCATTTTTTAACAAAGTCAAACTCCCTCCTCGAGTGATTCGACTTGATTAAAAAAAACCGTACATCCAAACCTTTCATTTCTTGAATAAAAAAAGCAAAAGACAAATTTTGTGGATACAAGTTTGGGACTAAAGAATGTTACTCTAATCAACTAATTTTTCGTTTGACATTAAACGTGTAGTAGGTAATGAATTATTTTGAACCAAGTTTATATGTCAACCATGTCAAAAGGGATCAAATTGAAAAATGAGACAATTAATATTACCAACAATAATAAATAAAATAAATAATAATAATAATAATAATAATAATAATAAACAATAATAGCAATAATAATAATAATGATGTTACTTAAATCAAGTAAATTTGTGTTTGACATTAAACTTGTACTCCGTCGTAGGTAATGAATTATATTGAACCAAGTTTATATGTCAACCATGTCAAAAGGGATCAAATTGAAAAATGAGACAATTAATATTAGAATTAAAAATAATAATAATAATAAATATCAATAATAGTAATAATAATAAGAATAATCTATAATTATCATCATCATCATCATCATCATGGAGAAATGCAAATATGGGGTCGATTAAACTCCAAGTAAATGATGAACAAATTATGAGTCGGGCATACAAAAATAAATTGAAAATTTCAATATACACTCGAGGGAAATAGTACGGACTCGGGAGAACGAGATATAGGGACCGACCCCGCATGTCCTACACATATATAAGTCCAGGTTAAAGTGGGAGTTGGCCTTAGACTTTTCCTTGAGATGAACCATGAAATGGGTACAAAATGATGTTGACAAAAACAGTTTATATCTGAATTAGAGTTTGCAAGAACAGATCAAACCCCCAATATGATTCATAGGTTCATATCCATTGGTTGACTGAATGACTTGCTCGAGTTCCCCAGCAAATGGTTTTCTTCTGACCCTGTCATTGATCCCTAGCAAACATAACGTAAACTCGATTCGTTATGTGCCCGTGGAAGTAAAACGCCTATTTTTTGGCTTTGAACAAGTGGTTTGGGAATACCTTCAAGTTTGTTGGGTTTAATGTCGGCTCTGCTTCTCTCGGTCGTTCATCGATTTTCATGTCGTCCTGAGGAGTCAAAAGGGGGGCGGGCAGATTCAAGAAAACATGTCATCATCCACAATTCTTAAAAGGTTGTGAAACATGGGGTGGCATCCGCCTTTGGTTGGAGGGGGGGGGGGAGGGTTGAGAAAATGCCTCCTTTGCCCCCCTCGTTTGGTTCAAAAATATTGGAGGGGTGGGGTGCCAACATTTTCCCTCCCTCCACTCCCCTCCAACCAAACACGCCTCAAAAGCTAACATATCCCCTTCCCTCCCTTCCGACAAACCAAACAAAGGAAAGGAGGATAGGGGAGGTTTAAACGAGGTGTGTGGGGTACCCCAACTTGCACACCAGTGTATCACAGACACACATAGGCAATGGTTGTCAGTGTGTGTCTCTTGCACTGGTGTGCAAGTTAAGGTACACCTAGCTTTTCCGGTTTAAACACACCATTGAGCCTCCCCTCCCCTCCCCTCCAAGATTATTCGTTTAAATTACAACAATGATACATACCGTGTCCTTGGCTTCAGGTTCAATTATCTCCCTTTTCACTCGTCCAGGGAGAAATTTACTGTAAGAAAATTATGACTAATTAGAATGTAGCTATATAACCAAAAACCATAAGAAATTATCAAAAAGGTGTAAAAGGGGAAGAGTTGGGAATGAGGGTTGGGAAAGTAGAAAGGAATGTACCGTTCATCATCATTTGCATCAAAATCACGACCCCACCTATTATCTTCACCATCTTGATCTTCATTAGCCTGAAAATAACTGAACTCCAATAAGTTTTTCAAACATAACTACGATAAGTTATCAGTTACTCTGCATCATGTAATCAGATCTCAAATGGTAATAAAGTTTAATGGGAACCATTACGGACACCAAGACTCTCAAGCAAATTTAATGTTTAAGATATTCCCCTACACAGCAATATATATAGTGAAAAAATCTGTTCAAACTTCAATGCATTCTGTCTGACTATAATCATGATAATAAGGAGACTAACAGAGTACACTCTCTAGACTACCATTGTGGAGTAGATAATATGTTAGTGATGTGTACTACATTTCTCAAGAGTAAAAACTAGTTCCCGATAAATTACTCTCATTTTCAAGTGGTAGCCCTGGGTTTGAACCACAACTTCCCCATCAGCAAACAGATGTACCAAAAAATGAAAATAAAACATTTAAGAGATTATCGGTGATGGAACAGCTAAAAGAGATTATCGGTGATGCTGAACACAATTTTCTTCCACGCGTCTTTTTCTGTGCTGTCTTGTACAGTTATAGTTATACCATATTAAAATCATGTTTTTTCTTTCAATAAATACTTCATCCATCCCATAAAAAGAGTCTTGTTTCACAATGATACAAATTTTGAATTTCAGTAAGGTATTTCTAATAGAAATCATCAAATATAGCTATATTTTTTTACAGGTTTAACTAAATTTAAGACAATAAACTTATTTGAAAATATTGTTATAAAAATGTCACATATAATGAAAAGTAGCTCTTCAGTTCAAATAGGACTCTTTTTGGGACAGATACTATGTTTTTAAACAAGCTCTTTGCATGCATGTTGAGACATTTGTTGAGACATGTAGATGCTGGTATGATGGAGAATAAGAAAAACAGAGAAAAATCAGAAAGGTTTCGAGAGTGATTTCTAACATTTGTTTCATTACTATACAAACATTGAGAAGGATAAACATTTCAGGATCAAACATCTCCACCATCATACTGATCCTAAAGATGAGTAAATACATTGCAAGTCTTAGTACATACCTCTGGGAATTCAGTATCTGGTGGCCTCTCCTGGAACGGCACACTAGGTGCGTGCTGAAGTTTTGACAGATAATCAAGAAGCTTTGCTCTTATTTCTTCCACCATCTGACGGGAATTTTTGTTCTCCATGTTACTTGGGGCAACATAAAGAGTATAATCTGGACCAAAGTACTCATAATATTCATGCTGTGGAATCTTGTCATCAAGCTCCATGCCAAGTGCAACTCCTGTCTGCGCAAACATAAACCATGGCTTAAAAATTTGAACATGTAAAGAAGCAAACCATAGTCACGTACTCACGTCTCAAAGGAAGTACACAAGAAGATTTAAAAACAATAAAAGCGCATGCTGAAGATTGGATAGAATATTAAATTTGGTCAGTATGTTTCCATGTACCTTAAATCCAATCTTTTGAAAATGCAAGTTGTGATAGCTCTAAGATGTGTGCTACAGGTGGTGTTAAACAATGGTATACGTGAAAAATCATCATACGAGAGAATAACAATTGTAGACTTAGGGGGTGTTTGTTTTTTCTGCAGGAAAAGGTCTGCAGTCTGCGGACCACTACTGTAGACATCTGCAGGAGAAGTGGTGGACCGAAGGTCTGCGGTCTGCAAGAAGAAGACTGTTTGTTTTTTAATGTCTGTAGATTGCTATATAAATTAATGGTAGTAGTGTACAGTGGTGGTGTATGGACGATTGTGGTGGTGGCAGTGGATGGTGGCGGTGGTGGTGGACGACGATGGTGATGGACGGTGACGGTGATGGTGGACGGTGGTAGTGGTGGACAGTGGCGGTGGACGGTTGTGGTGGTGAAGAGTAGAAAAAAAGGAGATGTTAGAAGATGTTAGAAGACATTAGTTAATGTCTTCTCCAAGAAGATGCCAGGAAGACCTTTTTGAGTGAAATGTCTTCCAAAAAACAAACAATCTGCAGAGCCCATCATCTGCGCGCGTCTGCGCGGGGCAGACAAAAGACGCCAGAAGGTCTTCTGGCAGAAAAACAAACACCCCCTTAGACTCCTGACTCATTATTCATAACACCTTAATGTCACAATCATCACTACCCATGTATAAGCCTTCAAACTGTTCTCACAAACTTATTATACACTTCTCTTGTAATCATACTATAGGCATCTAAACAGACTGGGCCATAAAAATCAGTAGAAAATGTTCATCTTTGATTACTCGATATGGCTGGTGTTTTATCATTTCTTTTGTTCAATCACATATTAAAATCATTTTAACAAAAAGAAACTTTATCAAGACCAAAGTTTGATAGAGAAATATCAGCATTCACATTGAAAGAGCAAAGAAAATGCTTACTTCATAGCACCAGCAACGAGCCACATTACGAATTGTGTAGCCTCCTCCACCCACCAACAACAGTGGCACATTAAAAGACCTCATGTATTTAACACACTCTCCATGACCTTTTATAGATAAATTAAAGCAGCCCAATCTATCTCCAGACAAAGAATCAGCTCCACATTGCAATACCACTGCACCAGGCTTAAAAACTTCCATCACTTTACCCAATATCGGCTTAAACAACATCTGATAGCTTTCATCATCAATTCCATCATCTAGTGGAACATTCAGAGAGTAATATTTTCCATTCGCATATCCAATATCACGTATATCTCCAGTACCGGGGAAATAATCTCCAAACTTATGAAATGATACCGTCATGACCCTATCTGTGGTATAGAAGGCCTCTTCAACTCCATCACCATGATGTATGTCAATATCCACATATAGAACTCGCTGCCACCCAAATTAAGTTGATTAATGTGAATTCAAAAAATGTGGAGTGCGAGTTAATGTATGTCAAACAATTGCAATCCACAAATAGATTCAAGAGGTGTGCAATGCTCAACTAAAGACATGCAACAAAGCACCGTCTTAAAAAATGCAATTGCATATAATATTCTTTAATTGGAATAACTTAGCCTAGGTGTGTCTCTATATGTGAACAAGCAAATGCAAGTACTGTTGCTTGCAGGCAGTAAAATGCAATCTGTCATTGAAAATGATTTAGGGTGCATGAAAGTTTATCTAGATACTAAATAAGCCGAATGATACATTTGGATTGTTAGTTTGTGTTTGGTGGCTTAAGTATCTTCAAAATAGAAAACTCATAGGTAATCAGAAGCACACCAGGAAAACAATTCTAGTTGAGATGGTAAACTATGTATATGAATATTGAGTACAAGGATATGTAGGCTAAGATTAGAAGATGAATGTTAGCATTATATTCAGATTGGTTGTTTTTAAGGTTTGAAAAACATGAGTTTATTGTCAATCAGCTTGCATTTGACCATTATATCTGGTAAACTATGTGCATGAATATTGAGTCCAATCACAATGTGGGTTAACATTGGAAGATGAACTTGCAACATTATTTTCAGAGTGGTTGATTTAAGGTTTGAACGCATGACTTCATTTTCAATCAGCTTGCATTTAACAATTACGGCCATGTTCTCTTCAACTTATTCTTATTACTTATTACTTTTTCTTACTGGAAATTACTTATTAATACATTATATTCCAATCAGATCAGAACCATTCACATCAGGTGAAGAGAACATGGCCTACATCTGACATTTCTTCTAGAATTACATTAGTTCATAAAAGATGATACACAACCACGCCATACTTAATTGACCCAATGAAATAAAAGTGCATCTAGCTACCATGAGTGTTTGGTCAGCAATAAAAATAGTACAAACCAACCTCGTGCACTTTGAGGAGCTCTAATATGGCAAGCACTATGTCATTCACATAGCAAAAACCAGAAGCTTCACATTTCTTTGCATGATGCAACCCACCAGACCAGTTTATAGCAATATCACAATGTCCATGGTTCAATTTCACTGCCCCACCAACAGAACCGCCTGCATAAGTTTGACAAAATGAGTAGAGGCCATCAAAAACAGGGCAGTCTTCGCCAACATTGAACCGCTTCAGCTGCCTCAGATTATCTTGTTGTGTTTCTGGAGTAATGCTTCTCAAGAAATTAACATAATCATCCGCATGAAACCTGCAAAGGTCCTTATCTCTGGCAGGATTGGGCTTGAGGACATGCATATGCTGTAGAAGTCCATAGTGTGCAAGAAGAGCATGTGTCATTCGCATTCTGTGCGGCTTCATCGGGTGGCCCTGCCCATAGTAATAATTCCCAACTTCTGGGTCATAAAAATAACTTACTTTTCGCTTCTTCCCATCTGGACCAGATGGTAAAGAATTCCCTCCTATATCCATGACCTGGCATGAATGAAACAATAAAAATCAAGTTGAGCAGAGAATAAAGAAAAAAAGGTCAAATATGAGCCATGATATGTGACTGAGCAGGTTCTCAAAAAAAAAAATAACACTCACAAAGTACAAAGTCAAAGCATATAAGCAACAGGGGAAACGGGCGAGCAAGGCGGGCGATGGCAAGAAATCCAATAATTGTGAGTGCGAGTGTGCGACAACTGAAAAGGCCCCGGAGGCAGTGTTTTTCCACTGGAGACAGTTTTTTCTAGTTTGGTATTCTTCTAAAGTTCTTAGTTTGTCTTTCACACTTTCTCTTAGTCTTGAAGTCTTCATTCTATTTCAAAACTTTGACTATTTATGTTTTAAAAAATTCTGTTTTAATTTTTATATTGTGTGATTTATCTCAAAAATACTATAGTTACTTGTTTATATTAGGTTTTATGTAATTATGGTGTTAATTCATATGGTTATGTATTAAGCAAATTCTACCATGGACTGGTGCATATTAGCGAGGTAAGCAAATGCTTACTGCTAAGATGAGCAATTTTGTCCAACATAGAAGGACTATATATTATTGATATTATTGATTAAGTGACTTAATTATGTTTGACAATGTGATTATATGAATCATATACTCCTTCCGTCCATGTTGGAACTTCTCAGTTTGACTTGGCACAATTTTTAATGTAAGATGAGAAAGTAGTTAAGTTTCCAAAATTGCCCTTTGCCCATTCATCCTCTTCGTGTTCCATTCCATTTTCAAACCCACCCCTACGTCTTCTCCTTCTCAAACCTGCCCCAAATTAAAAAAAATTGATACTAATCAATAACTATAATTGGAGCCCCATATCAAAGCTGCCATGCCCCATCGAATTGAACCTGTCCCAGGTCTGATATAGACCCCAATCAAAACAAAATCAAAACTTGAAAAAATTATCGCCGAAATCAAACCTGGAGAAAAATAAAATCAAACCTGCACAACAACAAAATCAAACGTGCCTGCCTCTTCTTCTCAAATGCCACTTAGAGAAAAACCGTCGCCAAAATTGAAACAAAATCAACCGATTAGATCTTGCCGCCGCCCCTCCCCATTGCACCTTCACTATCGCCAAAGAAAAGAAGAAGATCAAGGGTGGGGGAATGGAAAAAGTAGATCAAAGGACGGTGGGATGAAGAAACAAGAAGATCAAAGGTTAATGGGAGAAAGAAGAAACTAGACATGTGTAGGGGAGAGGGGGGGGGGGTTAATGTTAGGGTTAGATGTGAGAATAATGGGCAAGGGAAAGTAAGTCTTTTATGCTCCATCATCTCCGATGGAGCCAAAATTTCACCATTTTTTGGCTTTGGGGTGTGATGGAATAAATCAAAATGGATCTCTAAACTGTTTGCGCTTCTTTAATTAATGAAGTAGCAGTTAGTCAAGCAATGCAACTTTTGACGTTGAGCCGGGGGTCTCTTTGGAAACAGCCTCTCTACTTTCGAGTAGGGGCAAGGTCTGCGTACACACACCCTCCCCAGACCCTACTCTTGTGGGATTTAACTGGGTTGTTGTTGTTATTGTTTAGTTGAAATTTTAGGAAATGGGAAGAAAGATAATGGACAACCCAAAAAAAAAGTGAGAAGATAATCGACAGAGGGAGTATGACATTATAATGAATTTATAAATTATAATTAACAAAGCGTATTAGTCTATACTACTTAGTATAAGTTTTTAATTTGGTAGATAACTTATGGAGAAGTTTTTCATAAGAAAATTTTCATCTTCACAAGAACATGAAAGTGGTAGTGGACCTTCAAGTGGAAAGATGTCTATTAAGAGCATCTACATCCCAAGTGCTTCCCTTAGGTTCTTAGTAAAGCAAAGGGTGTCTCCAAGAACCTTTGGGATGTGGTGGTCCCTGGTGGATGACATGTAGAGATTTGGAAGCTATGGTTGCTTCCTAAAGCACCATTGATTCCCTAAATTTATTTTTGAATATATCGTTGTAAATAATTTAAGAGATAACATGTGGGCCTATTTTGGGGTGCTAGGAAAACTTTGGTTGGGGTTAAAAGTTGCTTAAAATAAGAGGTAACAGGCACTTGCGGGACCTATAAAAAATAAAAAAGGGAAGAATCATGTGGAAGAATTTTAGGATGTTCAGGCTCTAATGTATCCCAATTTCAAAAGATGAAAACTCTTAGGGGACAGTTATAGAAATTATTATGGAGTATTATTTACTCTATTATATTTGTTCATGCTCTAATGTATCTTATTTACTTAGGAGAATAAGAAGTCTTATGTATAATTTCACGTATTTTAATATTTGTACTTTGTATTAGTATTTTACTTGGTTTGAGAAGTCACAACCCTAATTTGTGCCCCCAACTGTTTGATTTTTTGGATGCGCCACTTTCCGTCCCCTTCACTGTTTGTGGTTGAAAAAAAACAAATCATCTTGTAAGTATAAAACGCTATTTGGAGTGAGGTGGAGTGGCTCTTTTGAGCCACAAACACTGTAAACTGTTACAGTTGGGAGAATCCTTTCCCACCTTTCCAAGTCCAACAAATGCCATTGGGCACCCCTATCATAGTTCAATAATTAGTATATATTGATGATGCAAGCTTGGAACATGTGTATGCTTGCAAGAAAACACATTTGAGACACCATTTTGTTCCATTTCTCTTTTTTGCTCACTTGAGTTGTTTTAATATTTTTATTTTTTGGAATTTTTACATACAAAAGTTGAAACATGTACTTTGAATGTGGTAAAACCGGGATGCATGAACAGTCTTGTCAACACTCCACACAGACCATCATACTGTCCAATAGCCAATTATGTTGCCATTTTTACACTTGGAGGATTAAAAGGCTTGAAGGGAAGACCAGCACACCATTCAAACACTGGCCAAACACCAAACTAATTCAGCGAATGAGGGATGAAGCATCACTGAGAAAATGGCTCGCTGATGTTGGATAGGTGTTCAAAAGTTAAATTCATTATTTTCTTTACTGGGAAGTCTTAGAAAATCAAATTTGTCTTGCGGGGTTGGTTGACACGACAGGTTGTGTCGAATTGGATAGGAAAGGATTATCACCCTAAAGCATTTCATATTAGCAATCTTCCAAAAAAATGACATACGTCAACTTTCTTTGTGTGTGAAGTGTGTGACATGATTGAAGCAATATGCCTTGCCAAGCCTTGCTGAGAGGCTATGAGCAATCAATTCAAAAATGCTAAACCTTAAGGGTTTGTGGCATTGATAGGCTTGAGGTTTCTAAAATTTCAAAACATTTCGGGAACTTGGAAGTGATAATTTGATATCCTTAGTTGATCCAAAAATATAACTAATAATGAAAAGCGCAAGCAAATGAGCTAAATGAATACAATTAACATCATGGGGTTCTGTTTTAGAAGACAAAGATCCCATCTTTTGGATGATAAAAAACTAAGACCATGTTCGGCAAGGGTACATTTCCATGAAATGGTTGAAGGTGATGAAATTGTGGCAAGAATGTGTCAAGTTGCTGAAATTCCTCCATACAGAAACCCATATTTTCCTAACTCATCAAAAATACTCTAACATGATAATCGAAGTTTCATTATTAGGGAATACAAACTCATTATCCAGTTTCATTATCAACCGATTCGGACTAACATTTCAATAAGTAAATGTCTGGTGAAATATCTCACCGCACTAGATAATCGCCCCCAAACAACATGATAAGTGCAGAAATTAAACGAATCAGAAGCAATAACGCCACACTGGTAAGCAAAGCAAATAACCAACGCACTTCATGTGAAAGCAATAGGTACGCACCTACGAAGCGCAGCAGACACGCAAAACCTTCAGAGATGCGACGGGATGCGCACAGGCTCCGACTGGACTGAGTTAGGGGTAGAGTTCTTCTTCCGGCCGCGGGCAATGGATGATGGGTTGCGGTGCCTTGTCCCACGATGGGTTTTTGTATACGGAGTATTCTTTTTATCTGCAGAGAATGGTTGAGGCGAGGGAGAGGCGTTTGGGAGGGACTGTCCCTTAGATCTATTGGGGACTTCGGGTCACATACTCACATTAATGTATCCAATAGAATAAGGCTAGGTTGTCAACCAAACATGCACCCCGCCATCGGCATGGTTGGGGATGAGTTGAGGTCGGAATCGAGTATGAGGGTTTATCCGAAGAAACTACCAATTTTGTGAACGGAGCACTGTAGATATCTCAATTGGGTGAGTGACTTCCGTAGACCGTAGCCACTTGGCTGTAGAACCTAGCCGATAAAATACATTGTGTTTCCAGTTCGATCTGAATCCAATCTTAACCGACCCAACCGAAGCTTATAATATTCAGATCCGAACCAAAATATTAAATATGCAAAATTGATTCAAAAAAATTTAAACCAAATCCGACTCTTGTCGGATCGAGTTTGGGTCAGTATATTTGATTGGACCGCCCCAACCCAACTTTCATTAAGTTTTTAAAACCCCTAAATTCTTATATTCCATGTATTTTTTGTTCACATGTTTTGAGTGTTTAAAACTTATTGCATTTCTATTTGTTTTATTTTTTATTGTGGATAAATCTTACGTGTCACCTTTATATTATTTTCTTTATACTCGGTATATTGTTAGTTGAAACTTACTATTTAATTTTATGTCGTTTTATATTTTTCTTTACTGGATGCTCACTAGAACAAGGTGTCTTTAAAATATACATTTGTTTGTACTTTGTATAAACAATAGTCATATGTCGTTTTGTTGTCATGGTTGGGGCCATTATGTTCATGGGGCACGCGTACAGTTTTGCGAGGGTATCCATAGAATCCCGGTCATGTTTGTTTCACCTGATCTGAATAGTTTTGATCTGCTTAGAATAAATTCTAATTTGATCAGATCTAATCTGAACATATTTATATTTAAAGTTGTTTCTGATCTGATCTGATTCTAATAAGAATAATTAATAAGTAAAAAAGAAAAAGTTGAAGAAAACATGGACTAATTATTGAATCTTTCGTGTGAAGCAACCCTACTTTACTGTTCTTATACAATTATTCTAGGAGTATCTCGATTACTTTACTTAGACCAATCAATCTAATTTTCAAGAATCATTAAAATATTGCATATGCTCTCCTAACCATGTTTGGAGAATCACTAGATGGAATACTAATTTTAATTCTGCACTCACAGTGATGGCTTCATCTTACAAGTAGGTCTTTCTCATTCAACTTGCTATCAATCTATTTGGATTACGTCTTAATAGGATTTTCATAGCACAATGACTTCATGTCCGTTATTGCTACAAATTTCTTATGTGACTCATTTCTTAAGACTTTAGCTAGCAGATCCGCCAAATTATCCTTTGATTCCACATAATCGATTTTGATAATCCTATTCTTAAGAAGTCGTGTAATGATTTTTCTTCTATGAAAGACATTTCTAGATTTACTATAATTATATATTTTCTCTTTGCACATTTTATTGTTGATTAAAAATCTTAATAGATTTAAATCAATGGAATCGGTTTGTCTTGTCATTAAATCTCTTCTTATAAATGGGTTTGTGCTTCAACTCTGTCTTTATACTTATCTAGAGCTATGAACTCAAATACAACTAGACTTGCTAGTACAGAGATATCCATTCACGAATTTCAAGTATGTTATTTCCATGGTAGACTGTGTAAATTAAACCTCAAGTCTACGATAAATTTTTTTCATGAGAATTGCCCTAATACCTTTTAAGATAAAGAATAATTCTGATTTGCATAAGATTTTTGCACGTATCAAGACATACTTACACTTTCTCAGTTAGACTAAAATTGCAGCTCAATTTACCACATCTTTGCCTCTAGACCAAACCAATTTTGGAGAACTCTAGGGGTTGAGTTCAACCCTTTTTAAAAGTTACCCTAGTATTTTTAAAGCAACGAGGTTCTATTGCGGATATTATGGACCCTTATGATGTTCCGTCGGTAAAAATAATTATACATACCCCCTCTTAAACCCTCACACCAACCTTGCTGTCCCCAACCCATACACTTACGGTGCTCAGTGTACTGACAGGCTAGGGGATGGAGACGGGCAGGGGGGCTTAGAGGAGGTTATGTGGGGTAAGAATCATTAGTTTTACCAACGTAACAGTGTAAGAGCATGTTATTTTGGGTTGAAAAAGTTTACTTCTAACTTTTTCCAACTCCTCTCAATTTATTCAAACAACTTAAAAAAATATTTATATATGATAAATATACAATAATATTATATATCCAAATTTATAGCATACCGCCTTAAACGCAGACAAGAATGAATGTTTTTAAATTTATAGTTAGAACTTTGTTACATAATTTGTATTTATTTAGGTGATAACTTAATTGAGTAATTTTTAACATTTTAACTTTTCTAACAATTTCTTACTCTTTCGAATTTCTTTCGTTATCCAATTGAAAGGAACAAATCCTAATTAAGCTCCAAATTAATTTTTTGACTTTCTTTCGATATCCAAATTTAGAACTCCAATCGAAAAGAACAAATTCTAAGTACCCAAGTCATTTTTTTCTCATTTTTAAAGTCAAAAGAATCATAATGTTTTTTAAAACAATCTCATACTCATTATACAACCCCTCTGTCCCAATTAATATCACATGTTCCGATTTATAATGTTTAATTGAAGTTATTTTAAAATCATTTTACGTAGTATATGAAAAACGATGTCAAATTAAAAATAAAAGATACTCCGGGGTACATAATTAAAAACTACATTAAAAGATATACTCCCTCTGTTCTATAAAAGTGTTCCTATTTTGACTTTGTGTAAAAATAAGGAAGTGTTAAATTATAGTTGACTTCCAATTTTGCCCTTGATGTGATGGATAAAAGTAAGATGTGATAGATTGAGTATTAGAGAAAAAGTATGATGTGATAGGTAGGGTATGAAAAGTAAGGGTAAAAGTAGTTTTTTAATAGAAAGTGGAAGTGTTTTGTTGGAAGTAAAAAAATGAAAAAGGAAGAGTTTTTGAGAATGGAGGGAGTATAAAACTTGTGGTGAGATGAATATAATATTTAATTAAATAAGAATCATCTTAAATAGGACTAAAACATAAAGAAAAGTACTAAAATCGGACTTTCGTCTTTTTTTCGTGAAATATGACTTTGCACTGTAGTAATGTGACACTGCACATGTGCACATTACTATACTTTTTTGGTAATGTACATGACCATGTTTTTGGTAATGTGAGTCTTATTTCGGGAATAAAAACATGGAAGTCCTATTTTGGTATATTTTTAATGTTTCAGTCCTACTTTAGTCTTAATCTCTTAATTAATTGCTCAACAAAATAAAGAAATAGAGTAAATAAAATTTGATCATGTGAACAGATACATTAAATTTGGGACGGTGAGAGTAATTGTTAAAGTGTGAAACGTTCACCCAAAACCCCGGCCCAATACCTGCTTTGGCCCGAACACCCAACTATGGGCTAGTATATAGCACTACTTCGAGTCTTCCACATCTCCTGCATTTCAAAAATTTGAATTCGAAGCAGAAACGCAGAGACGAAAATGGCGACGAAATCAAACATGAAGGGATTCTTCAAGCAACAGAAGAAGGGTATTGCGAAGTCAAAGGCGAAGTCAAAGTCTTCCTGCTCTACGCCGATGATCTCCGCCGGCGTTGACGCCCCTCAACCTCCGGCTCTCGTCTCCCATGGCTCTCACGATCTACAAGGTATATCTCTGTATCTGTATCTCTTTTCACTACCTTTCGAAACTATAAACTCAATTTTAACAATCCTTAACAATCTTCAGTCTAATTCACGCATATAAATGTATTGTGGAAACCCTAATCTAAGGGAAAGGACTGCAAGGTGCAATTTAGCAGAGAAAATTGAACCCTAAGGATCCGTTTGGTCCATGGAATTGACGGAATTGGAATTAAAGTTCAATGGAGTTGAATTGGAATGAATTGAATTTTCCAATTTTCAAATCATTTTTTTGCACTACTAATTCCAAATCCACATATTTTTTTGCTACCAAACAACTGAATTGGAATTGAAATCCTCAATTGCAATTCCATGGCTTGAATGTTGTGTACCAAACGGAGCTAAGTTTCAGATACTATGCCTTGCTCAGGCGCAAACAATTTATTATTGCTCTAAAGGAATTGGTTTGAGCGAATAATGTGGGTGGAATAATCATTTGAAATGGTCATCATAGCTCTCAAAAAAACTTAGTTTTGAAGTTATCATTATGAACATCTATATATATATATATATATATATATCTTCAAAAAGAAATTGTGCATTTACACAACATTCACACCGCTTTCACACAAGCATTTTGTGTGTCAGCAAATGAACATGAAGTCGGTGTCAAAGGGGGTGTGAGGGGTGATGTAATTTGTTAATACTAATATACCTTCTTCAAAGAAGGACGGAGCTAAGTTTTTTTTTATGTGTTATCTTTTTTGGCAGTGGACTATGAAGAGAATGATAATGTGTTGCGGCAATTTGACATGAACTTAGTGTATGGGCCATGCCTGGGAATAAGCAGACTGGCGCGGTGGGAGCGTGCAAAGAAGTTTGGTCTGAACCCTCCCAATGATCTTTTGAGCATCCTTGAGGGCAAGAATACTGGGAAAGAATGTCTGTGGGATGGCCTTGTTTAGGTTTCTTTCAGTCTTGGAATTAGTTTTGTGTGTCTTATGTTTCTGTTGAAAACAATACAGCAGCCCCTGGCTGTGCTTGTATCCCTTTGCAGTTTACTCTCTCTCTCTCTCTCTCTGGATATATTTATAAATCTTTTCTGCAATATGGCTAGCTGTTGTTGTTATCAAGCTTCTCTTTGCATTTCATTTCATAATCTGGAAATTAGTGACAAACTGGCAAATGCTTTGTTCTATACAGTGTTTCAAATTTGCTATCCGTTTCTAGTGGTGTGTAGGGTAGTATTTGAAAAACCCATAGTGCTGTAGAAATACAACAACCCAGTTGAGTTCCATAAAAGTAGGGTATGGGGCGGGTATGTGTACACAGACCTTATCCATACTCGAAGGGAGAAGTGTTGTTTCGAAAGAGACCCTTGCTCAAGTACCACGGGTAATCATGTACCTTGACTGTTTTAAACATAGAGCGGTGGTTTCCAGATCACCAATGATGAGCATTGGAAGTTGCATTGACTAAAGAACCATTTTGCTTTATTCCATCAAACCCCAAAGCCAAAAAATAATGAATTTTAGTTTTGTCGGAGATGTGAAATCATTATTTTTCGATATAAACTGGGTAATAGTCTTTAGAATGGATGAACTTGCAAATCAAAGTTCATTGTTCATGTCAATAATAGTTCAAAGTACCATTCAATTTCAATAAGAATGATATTTTTTATTGAAAAGTATCACTTTTAGTATTAACTCCCTTAAACCCTAAACATTTGTAAAAATCAATAAATAAATAGATATAAACATGAAATGATGAGTTTCTTTCTCTCTTTTGTTATGAACCGATGAGTTTCATAAGGGCAATGGTAATGGTCGTAACGTCCCACGACATCATTTCCGTTTTAACGCCTGAGGGGTGTTAAACACCGGCCCCAGGGGCTTCTTCCGGACATTATTCATACTGCGTCAAACTTTTAACGGGCGTTTTTGCAGTGAATCTCTCCATTCAAATGGCTACAAGCTGTTACAAACTAAAAAAATCTCTTCTATAAATTAACTCATTTTTAAAAATAAAACTCACAAACAAAGTCTCTCTCTTCTTCAATTTAAAAAAAATAATCACAAAATCTTTTCCTCTCTCTTCTTCAAATTAAAAAAAATATTCAATTTTTTTCATTTTTTTAACATGAATTCTTCAGTTTTAATGTTCCTTTGTCCGGTCTCGAGTCAAACGAGCAAGCGAATATAATTTACTTTCGAGAAAAGACATAACGAGATCAAGGCTAAATATAATTTGTTTTAGGTTTTTAATTAATGTATTTTTTTAATTAAATGTTCTTTTTTATTGAAGGTAATTATTTTTATTTAATGAATTATTGTCGTTTAAATGATGAAGTTTTATTAATTTAATTTTATAAAATATATAATAAAAAATTAAGAAAATTAAGGTTTGAAGACCCAGGGTTTCATACCCATTTCCAGTGAAACTGTGAGGTAAGTTAAAGCTGACGTGACATACTGAAAAATTTTGAAGCCGCGGAAATTTGATAGCGAATTAAACTTCCCTTTTGATTTCTTAAAGCAAATGGATAACTTTTCGGATGAATTCAATCAATAGATCCTTAGCATGAGGATAATGTAGAGACTTGAAGCTACGAGACCATTAAATCTGTCCTCCCAAATAATTAAAATACATAAAAGAATGAAAGAATTGAAGAGCCGATCTCAAACATAGCCCAAACCTTTTCCATGTCAAAGCTTACCAATTCATCAACTTTGAAATTCTTCAGCCCAAACAAGCGGTAGGATATGAATCATCTGTTGTGTTTGCTGAAGTTTCCACCATAGCCTTTCCATTCAGAGAATTGTTCTTGATACTCTCTCAGGTTCTTCTTTCTCTTCAAAGGCGTTTGGAGCAGACGCATCATCGACCAATTTTTCCCCATCATTAGACTGCAGCCAATACTTTTGAAGTTGGAGGACATGCTCCAAGTGCCATAGAACTTCACCCATTGTCGGTCTGGTCTTCCCTTCATCAGCGAGGCATTTCTCAGCAATCTCGCCAAATGTCGCCAGTGACTCTGGAGAATACTTCCCTTTTAGTTGTGGGTCAATGATGGTTTCCAGTGATCTTTGCCTTTGCCATCTCCTTGCCCATTCTGCAAGATTGATTTGATCTTTTGGTAAGCTTGGGTTTATCACAGCTCTTGCGCAGACGACTTCGAACAAAACCACACCGAATGAGTACACATCTGATTTCTCTGTGAGCTGCTGCCTCCTGAAGTACTCTGGATCAAGGTACCCGAAGCTTCCCTTCACTGCCGTGCTCACATGGGTATGGTCCAAAGTGGGTCCCGTTTTGGAAAGACCGAAATCCGCCATTTTGGCTACAAAGTCCTCATCTAGCAGTATGTTGGTCGTCTTCACATCCCTGTGAATGATGCCGCGTTCTGATCCGGTATGGAGATAATGCAGCCCTCTAGCAGCACCTATGCAGATCTCCAGTCTTTGTTTCCAGCTCAGTGGTGGTAGGTCACTGCCAAACAGATGACTCCTGAGAGTCCCATTGGACATGTATTCATAGACCAAGATCATCTCGTCTTGTTCATCGCAGAACCCTATCAGGGATACCAGATGCTTATGTCTTAGCTTTGAGAGTAGTTCAATTTCTGTTTCAAACTCTGCAAGACCTTGCTGAGATTGTGGGTTGGATCGCTTCACTGCTGCTAAGGTACCATCATCTATGTACCCTTTGTATACCTTGCCGAACCCACCCACTCCGATCACCAAACTCTCATCAAAGTTGTTTGTTGCTTCTTTGATATCCGTAAGCAAAAACCGCCTCCCGGATCTTATAGTCCCAAGGGACCCACAAGTCAATCCCTTTGCTTTGCCATTGTTACTCACTATAGATCCGTGAAGGAATAACGGACGCCATCGTGATGGAGAAGTACTCTTCTTGCCATTGCCTCTCTTCTTTTTACACAGACAGGTGAGCAGTAGAGCTATTCCTGCAAAAACCATAATGAACACAATTCCAGCTCCAATTCCCATCCAGATGATCGCGGTTTTGGAGCGTCTTTTGCCTTGTGCGTCCCCAAAGTTTTGTATGGGGGCAAGATTGTCATTGTGACTCAACTTAAATACCTCCAACCCATTCAACATAGCATCCGCATCTTGGGAACCCATCGATGAGTCTGGACCTACTTGCACCCAAAGACTCTTACTTTTGGAGGGCATCACATCAAAGTAATCCTCATGATATGCTGCGTTCTTCCCTCCTGCTCGTGTGAAAATATCAACCTTTTCTGCTGCTGTTTGGTTGTTTATGTAGATCTTGAAGATACGTTGTCTTGGTTTATCATACTCTAGCTCGCAGAAATGCAAACGTATCAAATACTCAAAATCTGGATCCACTTCCAATTTCCATGACATATTGAACCTCTTTTCCAGGACTGAAGTGTCGGTCATCGTTCTTGCTGTTTCATAGACAAGAAGGGGAGCTATGGACGTGTCGTTTGGGGAGGCATATGTGATACTAGATTTGTTTCTGGCTTCTGACCCGGCGTTTGAATTGATCATATAGCCCGAATCCTCTTCCCATGTCCTCCCAAACACTGAATCTTGAAGAGGTTTGATCATTGAACCACCCATGTTCAACCGATACATAGTCTCAATCCCTTGTTTGCTCAAATTCAAATAGGATTTGCCACCATTCCTCCCCACTTTGTTCACAACATCAACGAAAAGCCCATCAACAACAGCTACAATCTCAATGGCATTGACGAAACCAAACGACCCTTTGTCCGGGATGAAATCAATGACAAAAACATTTGACTCAACAGGAACGAAATACTCCTTGACTAAGGCCATAAAGCTGGAATTGCTAGTTGAAACATGAGAGTTCTTCTGCAAGATCTCACCTGTAACACTGAACTTGGAGAGTAATCTCAAGCCATTAGCCACAACCTTAAAGTATGACTCATTCATATTGTAGTTCCGAAACGCAAAGGGATAGAAATGGAGTCTAAGGAAAAACTTCCCGGGAGGTCGTAGGAATGTGTAGTTAAGACTTTCAGAAAAGAATCTGGCAGTTCTGTAGAGTGGTGCATAATCCACCAGATTGCCATTGATAGACGCAGCGGATGAGGCCTCAATGCCATGAGAACTGAGACTCATATTGTTTCCAGAGGTGGTATCACCCACCCATTGTTTGCCACCAACATTTAAACTGGAATTTGTACCACAGTTTATGAAAAAAGATTTTGTCTGAGCTTCACCATTGTTGGGGAAGCTGAGAAACACCAAGAAAATAAGCAGGCCCAAAATCCCTAAACCTTGAACTTCCATCTTTACCCTCCTCTTCACAATTCCCTTCTTCAAGCAATAAGTGCAGCTTCAAAACCAGTGACTAAATTAATCAAATTGAAGACTTGAAAGTGGAAACCCCCTCAGAATTTTTACTCTCTTTCTCTTTTTAGTGTAAAGAAAATGAATTTGTATTGTCAATATCAGACTTGGAGGATAAACCAGACGCAAGAGCTAGAGATTTATGCTCAAAGTTCAAACACAGAATGGGTTTTCAAAAAGCTAGGCGTTTCTTGAGCAAATGAGCAGTAAATAATCAGATCTGAAAGGGTGCAAAAGAACATATTCACAAGAGTTGGCAAGAAAAGACGGGGGATTTGTAGATTGAGAGAGAGATTGAGACTTCAAATTCGTTAGAGAAAATGGAAGTACCTAGAGAATTAAGGTATTTGTAACCCAAAAATTATATTTCACTTTGTATCCTAAAGAAATGCACTAATATTTTATGTGTGTAATTGATTATAATGACATAAAATGTTAGTATAATTTTTTCAAATTGTTAGAGTACATCCCACATCAGAAATCCAAAAATAAAATAATCGGTATATAAGTTCTAGAATTGAACTAACTAATCGATTGGATTCAATCTATTAGTTAGTTCAACTTTAGAGCTTATATACCGATTATTTTATTCTTGGATTTCCGATGTGGGATGTACTCTAACAAATTATACTAGCATTTTATACTAGTGTGAATCGTGAAAATGCCGGTGCATTTCTTTGGAGTATATTTCTTAGCGTACCCCTAACATGATTGTCATGTAAAAGATGTGTTTTCATAAGGCCATATGTTGTGGCATGAAGAGGGCTTACCTCCTCCTTCATGCCCCTTGACACACTTCGATCGCGATGGACTTTCGTGAGGAGGGCGTGGCACTTTCCTCCGTCACCCTCATCTTTTTTTATTTATTTATAATTTCAAGCAATCAAAATTTAGCACGCATTTACATCTCATTGTATTCCTTCACACTCATTTTTATCACTCCACATCATACAAATTTTCGCTCCGTCAAGCCCGTCATAACACATGACCTAAAACCATGTGTTAAGGGCTGACATTTTTTGGCCAAAAATAGAAGCAAAATATGACTTTAATTTATTCTCAAAAGAGGAATAACATGTTATTATCCCATAATAGAACTATTGACAATGTCATATTGCATATTGACATGACACAATATTTTTTATTATTATGTGTTGCTTAAGAAGCTGCTAAAAAATTAAGTGTGTCATTGTAGGACTAAAAATTAAAGGATTTTCATTATTGTTTTATGTTCTTTATTAATCTCCCATTCTTTGTACATTAGACCGTTTGGGCACCCACGATATTCTCTAAAGTAGTTCCTACCCTTCTCTTTCAAATCTCTCTTGCCCTTCTCTCTATTTTGTCATTTTGCTATAATAAAAGTTTATCAAAATAACAAGGTGGAGTTGAGTGGTTTGGAAGATGTCATTGTAACGAAGTATCTTAGGTGTTGATATGATAATATTGAATTCCAATTTAATAAATAGTTTTGTTTTATCATAAGTGTTCGATATGATAATATTGAATTCCAATTTAATAAATAGTTTTGTTTTATCAAAAGCTTTATGTCATTTGATAATGCATAAATTGATATCGTAATCAATATTGGTGTCATTAATTTCAACAATATTAAAAAAATTTATTGTTAAATTATACTTGTAATACAATAGTCTCTTTGTCTCATATCTTTCTTCCGATCTTATTTGACTTGTTCATGATCTTCAATATAATATTTTGACCATTAGTATCATTATTTATATATAAACATAAATTATAAAATAGTATGATATTTTGAAGCTACATTTCAAAATTAATCTATTGATATTAAATTTATATTATAATTCAATATTTTTTTCTCATAATTTTGGTTAAAATTTAAAAAAATTAAGTACAATAAAAATACCATATCCGACCACTAGAATAGTAGAATGAAAAGATTGGCCCCGAATAAAAAGAAGGAAAAATTACCCAAAATAATCCCAACTTTACCCGGTCTTTCAAAAATAATTCAACCTTTAACTGTGATGCATTATAATCCCAACTTTACTGAAATTTGCCAATTTTGGGTCGCCGTTAAGTTTCTAACGGAGGGTTAACAGAAATGCCCGTTTTAGGCAACAAAATGAAAGTTGGGATTATTTTTTATGAATTTTCATTTTTTTTTTAATTTTTCATTTAAATTTTTTAAATTACTTTCTACCTTTATCGTCATTTTGTTTTCCTTTTTTAAAGATTAGTCTTAGTTTAAAAAATAAAAATAATAGATATAAAAAATGAAAAAATGAGAAATGTAACTAAAATGATACAAAAATAATAAAATAAATAAGGTAATCAATGGAAACTAACTTGAAATTGGTAAAAGTAAAATAAAAATATACGGGTGGATTTTAATATTTTACGCATTATACAAAATATTAACATATCACTTCTTATTTTTTAGAAAAAATTAACTAAAATAATTCTAACTTTACCAGACGACTTGTTCTTTTAAAACATAAGTAGTACATTAAGACTCCGTATAGTGTGTAAAATGTTAAAACCCACCGCTCCGTATATATTTATTTTATTTCTTACCAGTTTCTTTTTAATTTATATTGATTACATTATTTATTTGATTAATTTTGTATGGTTTTAGTTATTTTTCTCATTTTTATTATTTTTTATATCTATTTTTTTTCTAAGGTAAGAATAATCTTTAAAAAAGAAAAAGAAATGGAGGTTGAAAGTAATTCAAAAAATTTAAATTAAAATTTCAAAAAAAATTAAAAAAAAAATCATCAAAAATAATCTCAACTTTCATTTTGTTGCTTAAAACGGGCATTTCCGTTAACCCTCCGTTAGAAACTTAACGGCGACCCAAAACTGGCAAATTTCAATAAAGTTGGGATTATTATGCATCACAGTGAAAGATGGGATTATTTTTGAAAGACCGGGTAAAGTTGGGATTATTTTGGGTAATTTTTCCTAAAAAGAATGTTACAAATAGTACCCCTAGAGAATAAAACAAATGAAGCGACACATCATATGGTGTGAATGTGTGATAATTTTGGAGGGTACTTCACTACTACTTCTCTCAGAACATAGGCATGTGATGGCCTACACAAAGTCTCAATAGGATAGACCTACAAATTATTGGAAATATTCTATTCGGTATTATTCTTTATTTCCTAATTTATTTTTCTCATTTAGAAAAAACATGTAAAATCTTTTAAAATTTAATTCTTTACAAATTGGTAAAAAATAATAAATATAAATAAATCATTCAAAGCCTTATTCAAAATTCAACAAAACAAAAATATTTTATTTTATCAAACAATTAATGAAAACAAGCATTCAAACATGATTTATCAAGAAATCGTAATAGTACCTAAAAAATTAATTGGGGGCAGAGAAAGTACTAAGTACTACTCCGTAATAGGCCTTGTTAGGAAATTGCGGTTGACTATTTGTGTCAGCTGTTCTGAGTAGCTATTGAGTTTAGCTGATTTGACTGGCTGAATGTGTTGGCTGATTGCTAAAAATGTTCTGAGTAGTCATTATATTTTAGTGCTATTTAAGAAAATTAGGAAGAAAAACACATATGGTGCTATCAGGGCCGGCCCTGAAAAATGAAAAAATAAAATTGGCCCGGTCTAAAATTTATATTTTGTGCCCTATTTTATATTTTTAGAATGTTTTTGCTTTAAAATTATTAACAAATTTAAAAATATAGTGCCCTAAATTTTAAAGGTCCTTGTGCGGTTGGCCACTTTGCACACCATCCGGGCCACCCATGTGTGCTATTTAGATAAAATTATTATATTTGAGTGCTATTAAAATTCCTCTTTAGCCACGACCCTGCATGCCAATCGAGACCATTGTTGACAAGTCAGGATCCAATTCGAGGGGATGCATTCGTGATCAGCATGCGACGTTCTTAGGGATTTCAACCATCAAAATTACGGCCCATGGACTTGTAAAGTGTTCTATTGCAGAAGAAAAAAAAGAAGATGGGACCTCAATTGCAGCTCATGAGTTCCATTATTGGTGCATTTTTCTTGGTGGTTTGGGCTGCGGCGGCGGCGGCGGACCTGGATGAATGGTTAATACCCAGCACCGCGGATGGCCCTTTCACGCCGGTTACTCGGAGGTTCGACCGTTCGTTGCGCCCAGGCAGTGACGACTTGCCCATGGAACATCCCAGGCTCAAGAGGAACGCCACTTCCATGTCTCCTGAACAGATCGCTCTTGCTTTATCCACCCCTACTTCTATCTGGGTTTCTTGGGTCACTGGTATGTATCATGTATGCTCTCTGGTTTTGACATTTCCTACATCACTAAGCTGGTTTTATTTTCCTGAATTTCATTAGTTCTTGAGCTGAAGAGCTTTGCATTGGTATTTGACTGATATGCAGATAATGATTGTGTAGTTGGTTATAGTAAGTATATACTGATATAAGGTATTATACCCCTAGAGATTTGATTTGGCTGATTGAGTTATTTCTGTTCTAATCGCTAGTAAAATTGCAGGTCAGAATGAATTTGAGGGTCTCTTTGTATACATTCTTGGTTTTAACCACAGTAAAATTTGGTTTCAATTGATTAGTTTTTTCTGAGATCTTTCTCTTTAGCTTTATTAGAACTGTGTTTATTGGTTTCAGGGGAATCACAGATTGGATTGAATGTCACGCCACTCGACCCAACAAAAGTAAGAAGTGAGGTGTTTTATGGGAAATCAAGTGGGGTGTACACAAAGACTAAATCTGGGGTTTCAATGATTTATAGCCAGTTGTATCCATTTAAAGGTCTATGGAATTACACTTCTGGCATTATTCACCATGTTAGAATTGATGGTAAATACTTCACAAAACTCCCCTTAATTGTATGTAATGCAGTCCTCTTCAATACTACAATTGATCATTAAAAAGTTGTCTTATTAGGATATGATTCTTGAAGGCTGTTGAAGCTAATGATGGTAAGTTTGTAGTCAGATATGTACTAATAGTCCATTGGAATTTCTTCATCGCATTTAAGGTGAAAAGTTATCTCTACTTCCAAATAGGGGTAAGGTTTGCATACACACACCCTCCCGAGATCCTACTCTTTAGGGATTTTACTGGGGTTTGTTGTTGTTGTTGTTAGTAAAGTGAGAAGTCCTCGAATCTCTTTAGTTGCTTCGAAAGTGAGCAGCTTTGTTTGTCTGGTTTAGGTCTTGAACCGGAGACGAAGTATTACTACAAGTGTGGAGACAGTTCTTTACCCTCAATGAGCAAGGAGCATGCGTTTGAGACCATGCCTTTGCCTGGGCCTAATAAGTATCCTCGTCGAATAGCTGTGGTTGGAGATCTAGGCCTCACAAGCAATTCAACTGCAACCATTGATCATCTCATCGCAAACGCTCCTTCAATGGTATTGATGGTTGGGGACATGGCTTATGCAAATCAGTACGTTACGACTGGTGGGAAAGCAGCTTCCTGTTATTCATGTCAGTTTCCTGATTCACCCATCAGAGAGACGTATCAACCTCGTTGGGATGGATGGGGAAGGTAAATTAATTCGTCCCTTTTTACATTTGACTGAATCATTATTTCCTTTTCTTGGCAGTCTAAAAAAAGTTCACTTTAGCTAAACTCTAGGCTTGTCAAACGGGCTCTTAATTGACATGTTCTAACTTCTAACAATGTAACTTGAATTTGAATCCAGGTTTATGGAGCCATTGACCTCAAGAATACCAATGATGGTCATAGAAGGAAACCATGAGATTGAGCCCCAAGCAGAAGGAATAACATTCATGTCATATACAACACGATTCTCTGTTCCTTCAAATGAATCAAGATCGATGAGTAACTTCTATTACTCATTCAATGCCGGCGGAGTGCATTTCCTTATGCTCGGAGCCTATGTTGACTACAATAGAACTGGTGATTGAATGTGATACATTTGTATCGTTAGAGTATAAAACCATTCTTGGGACTACAACCAAGAATTTGAGTTTTTGGTTGAGTTGGTTCCATCAATTTGCCTTTGAATTTCCATTTTTCCATTCAGGTTCCCAATATAGCTGGCTTGTGGAAGACTTGAAGAAATTCAATCGCAGCGTAACCCCATGGCTTGTTGCCGCGTGGCATCCTCCGTGGTATAACAGCTACTCATCACACTACCAGGAATTCGAATGCATGAGGCTAGAAATGGAACATCTCTTATATGAATATGGAGTTGACATTGTCTTTTCTGGACACGTAACTTTACAATTTCCATTTTTGGATGTCTAAAAATCAACTTTACACTTAGTACGACCTTTCTGGGTGGTTGTTGGAGTTGATGCCTCGTGAAAATATTGTGTCAGGTTCATGCGTATGAGCGGACGAACCGCGTGTACAACTATAGTCTAGATCCTTGTGGGCCAGTGTACATAACAGTGGGGGACGGTGGGAACATTGAGAAAATCGATGTTGATTTTGCAGATGACTATGGAAAGTGTCCATCCGACGTGGATAATATACCGGAATATGGAGGTGTGTGTCACATGAACTTCTCATTTGGCCCTGCCAAAGGCAAGTTTTGCTGGGACAGACAACCAGAATGGAGTGCATATAGAGAGAGCAGTTTTGGACATGGAATACTTGAGGTAAATCTATCTTTAGCTTTATTCTTGAAACATTTGTAAAATTTGATCTCACCTGTTACTTATCTGTTTCCCAACTTGATAATACTAGTTTTTGAAATATACATTTTTTGACCAGATCCCCCCGAATGCCCTCTACTCTGATTTATTTGGAAGTTGTCTTTTCCCTAAATGTGATTATCATAAAATACTATTTGACATTGCCAAAGGAACATGATAATAAAATTGTAAAAAATAATGCTTCCAATCTGTTGAGTCAATCTAAACCCGAACACTTGGTTCATAATCAAGCAATTTTTATCCAAATCCAAAATGATCAAATCTGAATGTACCGCCCTTGAACTCAACCTATTTGGCAACTTTGTTGTCAAAGAATTGAATATAAAATTAAGCTATAAGACCCCAGCCTTCACACACAATTACTAACATATATTGTGCATTTATGTAAATGACTTTGCTTCCCAATTCTTCTTCTTCCATGCAGGTTGAGAATTCTACTCATGCATTATGGACTTGGCATAGGAATCAGGATGTTTACAAGGAAAACATACTTGATGATAAATTATACATTGTACGGAGGCCTGAATCTTGCGCCACTTCTTCTTAGGTTAGTTTCATATATTCGTTTGCAATTTTTTGAGCACTATTAATTCTAAGTATATAAGTTGTTTATACGTACTTTAATATCTCAACCTACTAAACAACAATAAGTTAACACCCGTACTGGAATTCAAACTTGTGACCTCTCATTTGGAAAAACGACAGTGAATGTGTGACCTTTGCCACTAACGTTAAAACCTCTGACCTTCCATTTAGTTTTCCAGTTTGTGTGGAATTTAGTGTTCATTATCCATGTTTGGATATGGAAATTCATTTCAATTCTTGAATTCCAATTCTATAAATTGAAATTCCATAATAGCCTGTTTGAGAACATGAATTTGGATTTAAAATCTAGATTTGGTCCAAATATCATGTTTGGCAATTTAAAGAATTTGGATTTGAATTTGATCCAAATTCTTCTAATTATCCACTAACTCAACCACAAATTCATACCCTCTCCAATGTCATTTGAATTAGTGGCCAGTTAAAACTCGTCCTTTATTTTTGTAATTTTGCTCATCACTTTCACCGCTAGCTCATCTCATTCACTTCTTTGCCTTCGTCCATCAAAGCTGCTCATCACCTTCGTTCATCACCGTCGCTCATCACCGCCTATTATTGTTGCTCATCACTGTCGCTCATCATTGCCTATCACTGTTGCTCATCACCGACCATCATTGTCGCTTTGCTCCCGTAGTTACGATTCGAAAAGTTGCTTCAGTTATCCCCTTCACTGTTACAACCACTCACACTCGATAATTGTGATTGCTTAATTTGTATTCAGATACCCTAGTTATAGAGATAAATTCATATTTCTTCAATTTAAGCTGGGTTCTTATTTTTTGGTCAATTGCAATAGATTTACTCCCTCCGTCCAAAATTAAAGTTCCCACTTTCCTTTTCAGGATGTCCACAATTAAAGTTCCCATTTCTAATTTTGGAAACTTTTCTTTGTTAAAATGTCTTAAATACCCTTACTTCATATTTCTTTTTTTCTCCCTCCTCCCTTTCTGTCGGCAGCAACCCCCTCCCCCCTTTCTCTTTTTCCTCTTTTTTCTCTTCCTTTCCTTTTCTTCTCTCCTTTTTTCTTTTCTCGAGGACCTTCTTCCTTCCCTTCTTTTTCTTCTCTCCAGATTGTTTCTTCTCTTCTCCTTCTTCTTCTTCTCTATTTCTTATTCTTCTTCTTCTTCTTCTTTTTTCTTCCTCTTTATTTTCTTCTTCCCTCCCCCTTTTGATTTGTTCAACTGACCATGTTTCCTCTCTCTTTTTTTCTCTTTTTCTTTATTTTCTTCTCCCCCTTCAAATTTGGTCACTAGATGATTCAAATCTCCATCAGATCTAAGAAATTCGCTTCAGGGTTCGATTCAGATTTTTAGCAGTCATTTTGAAATCGCCATCAGATCTAACATTCAATCTCCTGTTAGCGCCGCCTCCTTTGCTCTCTGCGTCGGTTCAAAATGAGTCGCCGCCCAGGAGAGCATCGGCGGGTGGATTCGCAGCCGCATTCGCCGCAGATGAATTTACGTTTGCTCTGCCGCATCGATACTGCCGGCGGCATCATCGGGGCTTGGCTTTGCTTAGGTCAGCATCAACAAAGGTTCTTCTTCTTAAAGGTTGCTTGTGATTTTGTCGTCGGAGTTTTCTCTGGCTTCCTGCAATTTTGTAGATGGAGTGCTCTGGTTGGTTCTTGTCCGAATTATGGGAGAGGGGGGATGGTTGGACAGATTGGACTGCAATACGGGTGGGTAAGTGGGGGTAAAGTGGAGGGTACTTTGGGAAAGTCAAGGAAAATTTTAAGTTTTATTAAACTCCGTGCCAAGTCAAAGTGGGAACTTTAATCTTGGACGGAGGGAGTATATATCTTCAATTTGGTTGATTGCAACTTGTAATTCAGACAAAATATTTGACAATATGAGACCTATATCTCCTTTTCTAAGAACTAGAAACATATGATGCCTCTGTTGTTTATCTCTTGGTGTGTGCCCGAGCCATGAGATTTTGGAGAATTGTCATAAAATTCTATCCAGTTCCAATAATTCAATTTTAGCTCAATTCTGACTATTAAATCAATCCAAATGTAGACTAATTATTTTAGAATATGCTCATTGCACCCAAAATTTTATTTCTTGCAGCCATTAAACTTACCCAATAGTCCCACCACCTTTTACCTCGCATAAAAACCAGTAACCGTGTTTGAAGCATAATAGTAATGAGCATTTCATTGATAAAGAGTAACAATCAATACTGTGGCTTTAAACACAAAAATAACATGGCAAGGAGTTATTCTTTGGTAAATGAATGGTTAACATGTTCGATGAGTTTTATAATATATATATATATATATATATATATATATATATATATATAAGATTTTTATTAATTGAAAAAAGGAAAAGTACAAAGGGGAAGACTAGACCAAGGGCCCTAATTGACTGAAATAAAAAACCACGTTAGAAACAACTAAAGTACAACAGAACTGCAAGAGAATGGGTTATTTCCAAATAATGAAACCAGGGTACTGATCCTTAGAAATATTTCTAGGCATGATTTCCTTTGGCATTTACATTAGCTTGTGCATATATATACATAAGACTTCTGCACGTTCCACTTGTGCCCTCTTTCTCGCAAACTCACTTAGTTGGCCTTGGTCCATAATTCACGCCCCTTTACCCGCAGCCCCATTTGGTTGCCAACGTGCCCCACATCGTGCAGGTTCCCGTGGTCTTGCAGCCGCAGGCTCCACTTGTCTTGCCGCCGCAAGCTCCCAATGTGTGGAAGGTACCCCGGGACATATATATACTTACCCCACACAGTAAGTCATTTGAATTTGCACATTTTGAAAGAAGATTTTTATTAATAGAAAAAGAAAAAGTACAAAAGAGGGAAAGACTAGACCAAAGGCCCTAATTGACTCGAATAAATTACCGCGTTAGAAATAAATAAATGTACAATAGAACTGCAAGAGAATGGGTCATTCCAAGGTAATGAAACAAGGGTGCTAATCATTGGAAAGATTTATAGGCATGAGTTTCTTTGGCAATTACATTAGCTTGTGGAACAACATCGTCAACTGCACTTTTAGGTTTTTCTTTTTTGACAAATGTACTTTGTGCAGGGTCATCCACAAGCTAGTTTTATAAAAATAAGAGTATAGAGCATTAGAGGATGGTGCAGAGCAATATGATGAAGCAGCAATGGCTATGGAAGAGAATATGGCGAGTGAAGGAATGAGCGTGTCAACAGGTTCTTTGTCTAAGAAGGTGAAGAAAGATTGTTTGGCTCAAGCAGTTACAAGTTTCGTGAACTTTAATTATTCATGGAATGAGTTCACGAAACTTGAGCCAAACGATCTTTCTTCACCTTCTTAGACCCGTAGCTTTTGACATCCTCATTTCTTCACTTGTCATCTCCTCATCCATAGCCATTGCTGCTTCATCATATTGCTCTGCACTATCTCCTAATGCTCTATAATAATATTTTTATAAGAACTTGCTTATGAATGACCCTACATCTAGTGCATTAGTCAAAAAAGAAAAGACTAAAAACTTTTGAGGTTCCATGTTGGGTTTAATTTTAGTGAGCACCCCTCTAAAAGAACTGTTCATTTAGATTGAAAGAAAAAAAGAACTAGTCCAACATAATGGTTTGACCAATTACCATGTAAGTTAACATAAGAGCTATATAACCAATCACTAGTATTCTGATCCCATGGGTTTCAAATGAGTGGAATTGGTTTATATTATGTACAATGTTTAGGAAAGAAATATGCAGAAACACTAGGTAGGTCGGCAACCAAAGAACACTATCAACAGATTATAAACTTAAAGCAATATATAATTTGTAACTGTCATTAGTTGTATCTAATTAAAATTTAAAATTACACACTTGTAAAACTGATTTCTTTTTATGGGTTGGACTTCTGGAGGGATGAGGGAGTAATATATTTGAGACAAAAAAGGATGTTAATATACCATTCACCAATTAGTCTTTTTTACATTCTATTATAAGTTATTAAAAATAACTGCACTCCTTACATTGGGCAAACTCTCTAAATAAGCTTTTGGCACTTTCATCTAAAAAAGAAGAGTAGTGTTTAATGCCAAAGCTGCCTTGAGAATTTGGCTTTGCGCACTCCATGCATTTAAGTAATTGGTTTCTTGTTTTTTCCGCGCAACCCATCAGGTGGGTCCTTGGGGAACGGTAACCGCCCTCTCTTCTTGAAGAATAATCGAATGCTTGTGCGAAAGAGAAAAAAAACGAGGGCAGTTCCAATCTGTTGTTCAATATAACAAAATTAAGGATAGTAAAATCCATCCAACGTGTTAACCATTCACTTACCAAAGAATTACTCCTTACCATGTTATTCTTGTGTTTAAAGTCACAGTAGTGATAGTTACTCAAAGAAATACTCACTATAATGCTTCAAACACGGTTACTGTTTTTTATGCGCGGTAGAGGGTGGTGGGATTATTGGGTAAAGTTTTATGGCTGCAAGAAACAATGTTTTAGGTGCACATGAGCATATGCTAAAATAATTAGTCTACATTTGGATTAATTTGATAGTCGGAATTGAGTTGAAATTAAATTATTCGAATTGGATAGAATTTTATGACAATTCTCCCAAATCTCATGGTTTGGGCACACACCAAGAGATAAATTAGGGAGGCATGAGATGTTTCCAGTTCCCATAAAAGGATATTCAGTAAATTCTTATGTTACATAGAGGTGGCAATCGGATCAACCGGATCGGTTTCGGGTTGGATTTTTTCGGTTCGGATATCTTTGGGTTATATGTTATAATCGGTTCGGTTCGGTTCGGATCGGTTAAATTTCGGTTCTGATTTGATTTCGGTTCTTTACATTTTTCGGTTCGGTTCGGTTTCGAGTCGGTTCAGATACGGTTCGGTTATAAATCGGTTCAGATAGATTTCGGTTCGGATACAATTTGAGTCGGATATATTTCAGTTTCGGGTCTAGTTCGGTTTGGATATATTTCGGTTTCGGATCAAATATATTTTGGATATATACTATTTTCTAATTTTCCCCTTTTGACTTTTTAGTCATATTTTACAAAGTTGGACTACAGATTATGAAAACATATATATTTAATTATGATATAAATTTAATATAATTAAATTGATTTTAAAATTTAGTTTTGAAATATAAAAATTTTCTCACATCTACTAATATACTTATGTATATAAATGAAAGGATAAAAGATAAATTCAAATAGTCTTATGTTCCATTTGAATAGAATTTGGTAAAAATTGAGTAAAATTGGGTGAAATTAAGTGAATTTTATTCAATTGAGTGCAAAATTTGTAAATTGTTGAGTATATTTGGTTGAAAATAGAGAAAATTAAATNAATTTTATTTGTTTGTGCGTTATCATTTATATGTATAACTTATCTTTAATTTCTACATATAATAAATTTAAGGCATAAAAAATTGTACTTTTTTTCAAGAAGATAATCCATTTTATGAGGGAATGAGTAAGTAATGTAACTAGTTCAAATGGTAAAATAAAAGTAAAAATTTAAAAATATAATATGCTTATTGAAAGGTAAACATAGTTCTGAATTTATCGATTTTAGTTCTAATCGAGTTCGGATATTATCGGTTTCTGATCTAATCGGTTTCGGATTTTATCGGTTTCGGGTATTATCGGGTCCGGATCTAATCGGTTTCGGGTTTAATCGATTCGGATATTATCGGTTTCGGATCTAATCGGTTTCGGATTTAAATCGGATATGAATTATTTAGTTCGGTTTCGGTTCGGTTCAGATCATTTCGGGTTTTCGTTTATAGATCGGATCTTCATTTTTCGGATCATTCCGGTTTTGGTTTCAGATATTTCGGTTCGGGTAATCGGTTTCGGTTCTGTTTTGCCAGGTCTAGTTATGTTTCCATATAACTTGGATAAACCACCTAATTCCCCAAACTTCTCTCAATCCAATGAATCCAAAGCCAATTTAAGGTGCAAAGGAGATAGGTCTCATATTGTCAAATACTTTGTCTGAAATAGGAGTTGCAATCAACTAAATTGAAGAAATATGAATCTATTGCAATTAACCAAAAAATTTGAAACATAGGGTATTCCAGACCAAATTGAAGAAATATCTCCATAACTAGGGTTTTAAATACAAACTATGTAATCACAATTACACAATTACCAAGTTTGAGTGGTTGTAGCAGTGGAGGGGATGACTGGGGGGATGACTGAAGCATTTTTTTAAATCAGAACTAAGGGAGCGAAGCGATAATGATTGCCATGGGCAGTGATTAGCATGAGTGGCATAATGGGCAGTGATGAGCTACAATGATGGACGAAGGTGATGAGTGACTCTTATGGATGAAGGCGATGAAGCGAATGAGATGAGCTAGAGGTGAAAGTGATGAGCAAAGTTATGTGAATAAAGGACTAGACTTTTAATTAGGCCACTAATTCAATTGACATGGGAGAGGTTATGAATTTGTGCTTGGGTAAGTGGATAATTAGAAGAATTTGGATCAAATTCAAATCTAAATTCTTTAAATTGCCAAACATGATATTTGGACTAATTTTAGATTTCAAATCCAAATTTATGTTTCCAAACATGCCATAAGAGCATAATGATAAGGTTTTCTAAAATACGGTTAAGATAGGGTATAAGTAATGTTCACATAAATGAGTGGCAAAATCACTTAAAAGACATTTATATTTTAAAATCATTTTTTATAATGAGATTTTTTAGAGGGTGAGCAACTAAAATCCAGACAAAGTTTCACTACTTTCGTCTCGTAAAAGGTGTTCACTCCTTCCCTATTTAGAAGCTTTCAACTGTTGGCATCCACATTGTCTTACATGACTAACTTGCCCTTCATTGTTACCCAACTATTCCACTACACACCTACTCATCCCCATACCATGGATCCCTATCTTCTCTACCCCTTCCATTCATGGCCTCTAGCGATTTTTTCTTTCCTTCTCATAAAGTTGATATTTGAGTGAAGACTGTTCTCCTCTTCCCACCAAAATGGGTAAGAACATGGATGTGAGATCTCTTTGAATTAAGCAACTTGTACAACAAAAATTGTACCTCAAATTATACATTAAAGGTATGCATTTTGATTTTGTCCTAGTGTGATGCTTTACACAGGTACAAAATGTTAGTTCAAAACTTTTTGATTGCACTAGCATTTTGTGTCAGTTTGAATTATCAAAATGTTGATGCATACCACCCCTAGCATGTTTGAATCTCTTTCCAAATTCGATCCGGATCTTCAACCTTCGCGTTGAACAGTTGATGACTAACCTTTATAAAATATGACAATTCTTAGAATTTTTGGATTCTAGGAATTTTTATGCACGAATTTCAACGTCAGAGATCACTTGACTGGGAAATGAAACAGCAAAAAGTCACCTTTCAAAATAGAGCATAAAGTGAGTAAGAACATACCAGTATGTCCTGGTTTGGCCAAACTTTCATGCCTACTTCTAGTCTCCGAACAATGGAGTTTGAGTAATCGATCTTCAAATTAGCTGTATTAGAAAAACATTAGAATGCAAGAACATGAGTACCCAAGTCTTTTATTTACCTTCCACCTAAGGATACACCTTGAGAATTTCTTCCTTCTCAGAGATGCTACACTCCAATAATTCTTTAAAGTACAACAAAAGAAAAAGAAATGCTTCTTCCCTTTAAATAGGAAATTTTTATTTAAAGTAGAAATGTTTTTAAAGAGAGAAAAAAATGAAAGTTTGTATTTTTGGAACATATGAAATAATTTAAGGTACTACTAGTTTAATTACGACCTTGCGAAGTAAAAAACATTCGATTACTTCTTTCGTCTTAAGATTAGGTTCCACATTTTCTTTTTTCTGTCTAAAACAAGTTTCTATTTTCCTGTTTTAGAAACATTTTTGTTGTTAATATTATTTTTCTTTTCTGTATCACCTTTAACCATTCGATTTTATTTTCCTTATCTCCATATCAAATCAAATATAGAACCTTTTACTACAGGCTTTGAGGATCGGAGTAAATACCATTCTTAATTATTAATGAGAAGCATAAACTGAAACTTATATATAATTCCTTTTTTTCTTTTGAGGAAAGATATTATAGTATTCCAATTGCTTCTGTGTATGTGTATGCATTGTACACGCATAGTTAAAGACGTACTATCACTGGTTGCATGAATCCCAAATGTTTTGAAAGTATATATAAACTTCGTCCGAAGGTCCAAAAAGACCGTAGTCTATAAGATTGTCAAACCCTACCCACTTTGCGTAGCAGTGTAAGCCCCATGCACGAAGCTCCGAGCAACATAAAGGAGAGGGCACTGCGGCGGTAACCGTATTCCCCAATGTTTGAAAAGGCGGAACCCAAACCCGCCTCAAGGCGCGCAATGAAACTTTTTCTAGAAAATAACGCCCTGGTGCGAATCCCGATTCACGCAATTAGCCATTTTACGCAATTTGCTTAAAGGCTTACGCCATGGGGCGTACGCATTGGGGCGCACAATGAGGCATACACAATTTAGCGTGTAAAATTTTGGAAATCAAAGGTTAAAGTTGTCAATTATCCCGATTAAGTGTATATATTTTAAAATTACCTTGTCGATGACCTTAATTGCAACCCTAATTGCTGAGATTTCCAAGCTACGATTCATCTCCATCGCAATAGCAGGTGCGATTCATCTTTTGTGCGTCTTTGTTTTCTGTGTCTAGAGCATGTACGATTTTTTTTCTTTCCGGAAAATGGTATAAGAATGGATGGATGATAGTCGGAGGATTTATGATCTACTATTAACTTATTATCTTGATAAATTTATCTAATTACTTTTATTTGTTATCATTTTATGAAGTACACGAGCATTCAATTTTCCTTTTTTACGGTTGGAGTTTATAATTGGTGTTTTTTTGTCAAGTAGTTGGATAGTGATGCATTTTTTTAGCTGTTAATCTCTTTTTTATTCTTTTTTTGATAATTGTTGTGCTAATCTTTTGATCCTAATTTCAAGTTGTTAGACACCGATGAACTTTTTTTCAATTCTTCAATTTAAGCTCATCACTTTGAGCAATATTATGTCTTATTCCATGTTAGACTTTGTTGTGTTTGCGATGTATTACTTTGACAATATACTTTTTTAATGTTTTTGGATTTTTTATGTTATATATTATGTTCTATCTTTAGTTTTAAATTGTTTTGTGGATATTTTTCAATTTAAAAATTGAGGCTTACGCCTCAATACGCCTCGAGGCTTACGCAATACGCCATAAAAAAGAAAACGCCTCGAAACCGCAATACGCAATTTCAAACATTGGTATGCCCATCTTGTTGCACGAGTTTGAGAATTATTTTCCTACATTCATCAGAGGGCGGTTGTTTCTTCGAACATTCAGGTAATTTCTGTACTTTATCAAGAACTCCTGGATCTTCTTTAGTAATGTCTCCATTTATTTTTCCAATTAATAGGAGCAACCCTAATAAGAAATAATATAGATTCATGTTGAGATTATGCATTTTAAATCTTACGTCGTCGATCCTTTATTGAATGCGTATTTTCCTTTGTTCAAGCTCGGTGTATTTATATAACTTGAGTGACATCAGAAACTACAATTAATAATGCAAGAAAGCAATGTGTCCAGCTACATTAAGCGTACGTTATTGTTCAAATTTTATGCACCGGTTATAACTCCCATTTGTTGTGAAAGGCTAAAACTTAATTTGAGCTGTTAGATTAAATAGAGTACACCCTCCCAGGATTTTTTTTTGTTAAGAGTTACTCCTCCCATTCCTAAAGAATTGTATATTATAATATTTTAGATATTAGGTTTTGAATGAATATGGACAAACATTTAATCTACATTCAATTCATAAAATTTTTAATATATCTTGAACGTCGATATGCATATATTTTACAAAATTTTTAGAAATAATTAAAAAGAAATTTTGAGTATCAATTAAATCTAATTTTTAGGGCGTGTTTCTTTGGTAGAAAAATATTTTAAAAAATTCTTTTTATTCTATTTTTCTGCATTTGGTGACATAGTAGAAGGAAAATTGCAACACTGAGAACGGAACTTGGAATATTTTAGTATATTTTATCTAATGTAGTTGTTATTTAAATAATGAAAGTTGGATAGTACAACCATATTTATTGCCTTGATGGGTCAAAAAAGTGACGAAGTAAAGAATCGTAAAGAAACCCTTGAAAAAGCTTATAAATCACTCATCTAAAAAACTAATTAATAACAATTTAAGAAAAATACTTCCTCCGTCCCAGTGTTTTCGTCCACTTTTCCTTTTTGGGATGTCCCAGTGTATTCGTCCACTTTCCTTTTAAGGAAAATTAAAAGTGATATTGTGACCCTTTTGCCCTCAATGACATATCCCTTTTCTCTTTCTCACTGGGCCCTTTCCATAATTGCTCCACGCCACAATCTCTTCATCCCATTTTCTTCCTTCTCCTTCCAATAATTCAATTCCTTCAAGAATCCTTCAACATCCGTATTTTTCTACCGCCATGAACCTGTCCTTAGTCTTTGAGTTACGGATGAATCCAAACTTTGGATTTGATGAAGATGGTGATAGATCTACACACTTTTCTAGGTTGCAGATCTATTGTTTGGCAAGAACAGATGTAGCAACCGTAGATCTAAGCTTTTCCCGCCGGGCAACCACAAATACAAAAACAATGGATCTTCGAGCAACCATGATGCAATAGTGACAGATTTAAGTAATTCGTTGTCTGAAGAGAGTGGATCAGGATTTTTCTCATCATTTTGTGACGTATTTGCATTTTGTTTTTCTATTTTTGGATCGAGATGCATCAGATCTAAGGAAGATCCCTTCAAAAAAAATATTTTCACTTGATTTGTGTTATTGATTAACAGTTGGCCAATAGTTTAATTGAGTTGTAAAGAAAAATGCATGGTTTAAAAATTGGTAAAGAGTACAAATTTAAGTCATTCAACAGTAAAAGTAGACGTGACATTTGCTTTTATGCCTCCACTTGCCTTCTTCTACGGTAGCCTCCTTTCTTCTTAACATTGCCTAGAAGGGCATTTTAGACAAGTTGCTCTCTCTTGTCCCACTCCTTGGTATTTGTGCCAAAACCAAAGTGGACAAAGAGAGTGGGACGGAGGGAGTACTTAGTAAGTTATTCGTTGGAACTACCAGGCCACTTTCCTCTATGGTTGCATCTATGTAGTTTTGTGTATCAATGTTATATCTTCCCTCTTGTTCTCGATACCTTGCCAAAAGTCAATCTCAATTGCAAGAAAGTGTCTCTAGTGATTTAGCGTTAAGGGAACTCTAGAAGTCGGTCAAAATATTGCTACTAGAAATGAATTCTTGTTCCACACCTGTTTGCTTCTATCTCTAACTTTGCATTTTTGATGTGTGAGGGAAACTTCCCATCCTTCATCACATATAATTGATTGATGCTTTGCAGATTCATTTCAAGACCTTGGACCAGCCACACATTCTTTATCGGTAGCAGACCAGAGACATTGAATGTGCCACTTCCCACAAATTTACCATGAGCACCTCCACCGAGTATGACATTTCCTTGTTTGCTGAGTTTGATTTTTGCTAGATTCAGTTTGTCCCCAATCATATGATGCGAGCAACCACTATCCAATAGCCATTAATCCGGAGTGACTCTAAAGCATGTATTTACAACCATTGCATATTTCTTTGGGTTCCACATCTTCTTCATCTTTCTAGTAGGGGATGAAGTTGGTCTTCTTCTCCGGTTTCTCCACTTGTTACACTGCCTCTTGATATGCCCCAATTTGTTTCAAGAGTAACACATATAGTTATGGTAGGAGTCAGAGTGATGATATCTTTTATGATAAGGACGTTGTGGCTCCTTTTTTTCTCTTGTCCTGATGAGCTGTGAGTTGTTGTTCATTACGTATATTACAAGATGATTGAGCTTCTTCGGTAGCCTTGACAAATTCACCATTTTATGTTTTTGATTATTAAGAACAGTGCATTCAGTATATTCCAGACCATTTTGTCTTCATGAATTTTCAAAATTTTCTCTTTCTATTTAGCAAGAACTTCTACTCCAGTAATCTTCATCCGTTTTTAGAAGTTTTTGAGTTGATTAACTTCAAATCACAAATCTGGTTTTTCTCCTTCCGTTTTCTAAAGCCTGATGTTTGCTTCTGTAAGTTTCTGCTTGAGTGAATTTATATCAGAGATCAACCTGTTCGTTTGTGTAATATATCTTCTATATACCATCATCAGGACCTCATACCATTTCTCCTGCATGTTAGCGAGTTGTTCTGCAAGGCTATTCTCATCCTCCGGTATGACTTGAGAAGTGAAAGAAGAACTTATTTCACCATCTTCCTGGTAATTTTCGGCTTCCTCATCACTCCATGTGGCTGAGAAGGCCCGTCTCTTCTTTTTCTAGTTGTTAGCACTTTCTGTCTGAGTGTGTCCGAAGCCACCATACTCAAAGCATTGCAGTCCCTTCTTCTTTATGTTGTTATTCAGTGTTAGAGGCTTACACTCTCTCGGTTTTGACTCTTTAAGAAGTGGAACCTTTTGTTGATCCCTCATGTCTATGAATGTTACCTCGCTTCCGGGCCCATTGTTTCTTAAATTTCCTTATAAAGAGTGACAATTGTTCTTGAAATTCTTGATCCAAAGATGGATCATTTTCACTGTCATCTTCCACCTCAGTCCTAGAGAACGCCGCAATCTGTTTCTCTGGTTTTCGTTGTTTGTTATTTTCCTTCAAGTCCAGCTCTATTGACTCTAAAATCCCCATTAGAGGATCAAGGGTCATAGTCTTAATGTTGTGAGACCGTTCGGATCGCCTTGACGTTCATGTCATATTTCTCAGACAGAGATCTGAGTACCTTAAGAATACGCTTATTTTCTGCAATTGGCTCGCTTAGTCTTGCAACCTGATTCGCTATGTCTCTTACTCTTCCGTGAAACTCGGTGATACTCTCATTTTCATCTATGCGCAGATTCTCATATTGAGTCATAAGGATTTGAAATTTTGCAGTCTTGACTTCCTCATCTCCTTCATGAGTTACTTCAAGAATGTCCCATGCTTCCTTGGCATTTCTGCTGTTTGAGATGAGTTTGTACTGAGTTGAGTCAACTGCACCAAAATAGCATTTAAGGCTTTATCATTGAACTCAGCGACAGTTCATTCAGCTCTGTTGTACTCTTGAAATGGCTTAATTGTCAAAGTAGTCAAATCTTCTGAGTCCGCTAGACTCCACCTCCTTGTGACTTTAAAGAGGCTCTCATACATCTTTTCCAAAAATCATAGTTGTGACAGTGCGAAAGTGGTGGCCGCTGGACATTTGCCCCTTCTTCCATGTCCCCCATGGTTAAGATCAGATAAGTTAAGAATTTAAGCTCAACCACTCTGATACCAAATGAAATCTCCTAGACACTCACCAATAAGACACCAAAACCATGCAGAAACTACTAGAAGATATTATAGCTCAGTTCACACTCATAGATGACAAATTGTAGGCTATAACAACTTCTGCAACACACATGCACACGTAGGTATTACGGTGTATCTCTCTAAAGAAAGATAAATAAATGTAAAATTGATATTCAACTATTTAAAAATAAAATGTAAAATTGATTAATTTCAAGAGCGAAGGGGTACATGCAATGCAAAGATCACTAACAGCTAGTTGCATGCAATTTTGAAAGAAACAAAAGAAAGATGTTGAGAAGTCAATTTTATTAATTAATCCACCATAAACTATGTTAACTACATGGATATATAATTAAATACAATGTAAAAGTTGACGAATATATATATATTATTATAGGCAAAAATTATGGAGTAGAAGAATAAGATAAAGATGAGAAATTGGAAGAATTAAAACTAAAGCTATCTAGCCAGGCCAGCAATGGAGTAGGTAAGATAAAATTATGACTAATTAATCAAACTTTGTATATTGTAGATTTAAAAAAAAAACTTACATTTAGAGAGAAAAAGAAAGGCGATCAACACAAACATCTCAAATTTGTAGGAATCCATTATTGCCGCTAGCTAGCCTGCTTCTTCGATCGAGTCCGTTAATTAAGACTTAAAAATGAATGGGTAGAGATACCAATAATGATGCATTTATATAAAGAGGGATATGATCGAGCGTTTGATGGCAATACGTGAAGGAGTGGGTTTCCGTTGACACTTGGCAAACGGTGTGACTAGTGGTGCCACTATGTTTTTTGGAGCATCTCTGATGCTCCAATTGGATAATTGATGGTTCCTACCACCCAATTCACCCCCTAAACCCCAACCTAGCCACATATTTGGAGGAGGCCTAGGACGTGGCGGAGTGGCGGGGCTGGACTGGGGGATAGGGGGTTTAGGGGGTCAGTTACGGGGGTAAGAACCATCAATTTTTTGATTAGAGCACCGGATGTACTTCAAAAATGCAGTGGCACCGCTAGTAGCATCGTTGGGCAGTGCCAACAGAGTCGTGCCCCGTGTGAAGACGTGAAGTAAAACAAAATGGTAAGGGGTATAAAAAAACTCACTCCAAGATCAAAGTAAAACACGGAGAAAAGTACTAAAATAAAAATTTTATGTTTTTAACCTCAAAACATGAGTTTGTATTGTGACAATGTATTCTTTTTCTTTTTTCTGTATCACTTTTAACCACTCAATTTTGATATTTTTGTCTCCGTATTAAATCAAATGTAGAACATTTTACTAGAGTTGAGGAGTAATACCATTCTTATTAATCAGGAGCATAAAAGTGAAACTAAAGTATTATTCCAAACTTTTTAGGAAAGATACTATAGTATTCAAATTGATTGTATGTATGTGTATGTATTATATATACACGCATATCTAAAGACTATGACTGATTGCATGAATTCCAAATGAATTGAAAGTTCAAATAAACTTCGTCTGAAGGTCCAAAAAGAGCGTAATCTATAGCATTGTCAATCGCTACCCAGTTTGTGTAGCACACCAAGCCCCATGCACGAAGCTCCGAGCAACATAAAGGAGAGGGCACTGCACCTGTAAGTGTTTGTCCATCTTGTTGCACAAGTTTGAGAATAATTTTCCTACATTCATCAGAGGGCGGTTGTTTCTTTGAACATTCAGGTAATTTCTGTACTTTATCGAGAACTCCAGGATCTTCTTTTGTAACATCTCCATTTGTTTTTCCATTTAATAGGAGCAACCCTAATAAGAAATAATATAGATTATTCTTGTTGAGATTATGCATTCTAAATTAAATCTTATGTCGTCGATCCTTTATTGAGCTTGCATGTATTTTCCTTTGTTGACGCGCTCTTAGAGTATTTATATACTTGAGTGACATCCGAAACTACAATTAAGGCAAAAAACAATGTGTCTCCAAGAGATGCTTTAAGCGCACGTTATTGTTCAAGATTTTGTGCACCAGTTACAACTCCCATTTGTTAAGAAGTGCTTTGAATTAGGTGGAGATGTTACATTAAAACCAAAACTATAAGTTTTTAAATATTAGATTTTGAAAGTTGAAGTATAGATATTTGCATTGATAAAATTTTTAATAGATCTTGAAAGTTGATGCGTATATATATATATACACACACACACTTTTTAAACACAATTTAAAGAAACTTTGAGTATCAATTGGATCTAATCTTTAGGGTGTGTTTGTTTGGTTGAAAAGTGTTTTCCAAGAGTTTAATTTCTTTATTCTATTTTCCCGCATTTGGTAACATAATAGAAGGGAAATAGAAACGGTGAGAGCAGAACTTGGGAATATTTTAGTATATTTTCTTTTGTGTTACATAGCATTAGTACCATATAGACCTGGATACGGTACGTACAACTCCAGGCATGTGCAAGAGATTGAGGCCGATAAATTTAATACATACCAAATGAAGATCACGGTGCTTAAGGCTTATGTCGTACGATGCTTCAGCGAAAATGAAAAATGATGATGGCATTTTAAAAACTTTTATTTTTTTTATTTCCTGGAATTAATTGTGTAGCATTCTATGAAGAAATTTTAAATGTTTTGTGTTAGTGGGGAAGACATGCATGATGGACTCAAAGAACATGTTCAGTTTTTTATTATGAACTTATTATTTTTAAACCGAATGTTGGGTGATTTTGAGTATCCTATCGTACTCTATATTACACTCAAATATACTATGTTAAGACAACTTGTTAAGACTAAAAAGTATTTAGTCAATAAACTAAGAAAATGCAACATAGAAAAGAATTGCACGACATTGTGAAGCCACCTAGATGGGTATAATGTGTCAGTTAGGAGGACATTACATGAAGGTTTTTGACATGAATAAATAATGAATGTACTTCCTCCGTCCCAGAAAATATGGGAGTTTTGATTTTGATGAGGAATTTAAGGGGAGTGTATTTTGGTATTAAATTTCCAAAAATGTTCTTTGATGTGATGAGTAAAAGCATGATTTGATGGATAGATTATTAGTAAAAAGGTATGATGTGATAGGTAGGGTATGAAAAAGTAAGGGGTAAAAGTGACTTTTTAATAGAAGTGAGAAGTGTTTTTTGGGACGGATGAAAAAAGAAAGAAGAAATGTTTTCAGGGACGGATGGAGTATGTTTTAGTGAACAACATGGCGATATGCAGCAATGGCCATAAATAACGCATAACAAGAATTAAATGCTTGTTTAGGAATGTGCTCGGGCGGCATAGATAAGTTGATTGGTGGTATTGTGTTATACGAAGTATATAATGATATGATGCATGTATTTTGTACTATGAAGCTTCATATTAGGACATTACGTTAAACGACAAATTAAAACGATAGAATGACTATGTTCGAAATTAAGGACATTATAAGTGCTTTTTCAATGAAGATAAAGGCGAATATTATTTCAGAATACATTAAGCATAAAAGGCATAAATGTATTAGAATGACGAATTTAACTAACTCTACAACTAAGAATGAAAAAACTTTCGAGGTCATAGTGAGTTGTATCCGCAACCTGGGATTATCTTTTGTTATACTCCGTATAAAATACAAAGATGACATACGAATCATGAAGTGTTCCAAAACAAAGATGGAGAGCCTTCTCCTTAGCAAACCACACCTTCTTATAAGTCATATAAGGGTCCGTTTGGTATACAGAATTGACGGAATTAGAATTGAATTGGAATTGAAATTCCATTAGATTCAATTCCATAGAATTGAATTCTATCCATTCCAATTCATTTTTTACACTATCAATTCTAAATCCACATAATTTTTGTACTACCAAACACCAGAATTGGAATTGAAGTCCTCAATTCCAATTCCATAATTTGAATTCCGTGTACCAAACGGGGCCTAAATGTCATTCTCACAAAATTGGTGTGTAACAAACTCTGCAACAACGTCATATGTAGCTTGTCTTGTTTTTCCTTGACACACGCCAATAGAGCAATGGGGTTCACAATCATACATGCAGGATACTGATAACCCTAGTATCAACCAGAGAAGGATAGTCGGCTCCTTCGTGCCTAGAATGGAGGTAAGCCAAAGAAGAAATTAAGGAGGAGAAAGAAAGAGGAGGGAAACGGCTGGAAGCTGAAAGGAAAAGAGGTTTTAGAAGAGGAAGAGCTAAGGGGGAAAGAGGATGTTATTATTCTTCACTCCCAAAACCAACGTAGAACCTCACTTAAATAGATCCCCAAACCCTAAGTTACTACGTGGTCTATCCTGTCGGTTCAAGAAAAGCATCGAGGTAAGGAACCGAAAAGAAACCATCGAAGGAGCGTAAAAGCTCACCTAATAAAATCTACGTTACATTGATTAATAATAAATAAATAATAATCCTTAATCTGCATAATCCTTCCGCCAGTGCGGCGGTCTCTTGATTCTCGTACTACGCCGCACCTCCCCCATGCATGAACGATCCTCCACATCTTTGACGTCCCCACGAGCCCCGCTCGTAATAGTTACATGACAATTAATCAACATCATATTGTAAAAATGCGAATTAACTAAATAATACTCTCTCCGTCCCTAAATAAAGTTTCATTTTTGACTTTTTGAGGATTTAAGGGAGAGATATTTTTGTGTTCACTTTCCAAAAATACCCTTGATGTGATGTGTAAAAGTAAGATGTGATAGGTAGATTATTAGTAAAAAGGTATGATGTGATAGGTAGGGTATGAAAAAGTAAGGGGTAAAAGAGGTTTTTTTAAGGGAAAAGAGAAGTTTATTTGGGGACAAAGAAAAACGAAAGTGAAAATTTATTTAGGGACGGAGGGAGTAACGAATACAGGGATACGAAGGATATAGACATTGTACTTAGATATGCACATTATGCTTAATTTGATCAAAGAACATTTAGTGTGATGTACTAAAAACAAGGGCTAAAAAGAATAACTATGTAAAATTTAGTGCAAAATTTGGTAGTGTAATCAACTAAACATAGTGATTAAATAACTATGCACATAACAATTACACAAGGGAGAGTAAATATTTAAGGAAGAGTATGAGGAGGACTAAATAGGACTAAATAATGTCTAGTGGGAGGAATAATGTCAAGTGATGCTGGACATTTATTTGAATAATGACTAATTTATAATGACTAATGATCCTATATTAGAAAACAAAAACATATTGTCCTATATTGAGAAAGTCATTATGTTTTAGTTATATTTAGGTAAATTACTCTTTTTTTATGGGTATAGAAATAAGAAATATTTGCACTAACTAGCATTAAAACTTAAGTCATTTTTCTAAATAGCACTTAAGTTGTTTTATTCCCTAAGTAGCACTTAATAATGTCCATAATGACCAGACGAATATTTACTTGAATAATGACTAATACATAATGACTAAAAGTGTTATATAGGGAATATAATAAAAATATCATGTCATAAGTAGATTAGTACTAGAGTTAGTAAATATGATGTGATGAATATATTACTCAATAATTACTATAGTTAAATATGAAATTTTAATTTAAAGTAGAAATGTTTTTATGGAGAGATAAAAAGTGAAAGTATATATTTTTTGGAACGAATGGAATAATCGAAGGTACTACAAGTTTAACTACGACATTGCAAAGTCAAAAATATTCGATTACTTCTTTTGTCTCAAAATTAGGTTCCAAATTATCTTTGTGTGTCTAAAAAAAAGTTTCTATTTTCTTGTTTTAGAAACATTTTTGCAGTTCATATTATTTCTCTTTTCTTTAATTATCACTTTTAACCATTCGATTTTATTTTTCTTATCTCCATATCAAGTCAAATAAAGAACCTTTTACTAAAGGCTTTGGGGAGTAAATACCATTCTTAATCATTAATGAGAAGCATAAACTGAAACTCAAATATTATTCAATTTTTTTTTAAGGAAAGATATTATAATAGTATTCCAATTGCTTGTGTGTATGCATGTGTATTATTGATACACGCATATCTAAAGACGTACTATGATTGCTTCATTTGATTGCACGAATTCCAAATGAATTGAAAGTTCAAATAGACTTCGTCCGAAGGTCCAAAAACAAAGTAGTCTACAAGATTGTCAAAATCTACCCAGTTTGCGTAGCAGTCAAAGCCCCATGCACGAAGCTCCGAGCAACATAAAGGAGAGGGCACTCCGCCGGTAATTGTATGCCCATCTTGTTGCACGAGTTTGAGAATTATTTTCCTACATTCATTAGAGGGCGGTTGTTTCTTTGAACATTGAGGCAATTTCTGTACTTTATCAAGAACTCCAGGATCTTCTTTAGTAATATCTCCATTTGTTTTTCCATTTAATAGGAGCAACCCTAATAAGAGATAATATAGATTCATGTTGAGTCTAAATTAAATCTTTATTGTGAGCTTTTATTTTCCTTTGTTCAAGCTCGATGAATTTATATAACTTGAGTGACATAGGAAACTACAATTAATAATGCACAAAAGCAATATGTCCAGCTGGAACTTGGAAGACATGCATCAAGCGTACGTTATGGTTCAAAATTTTATGAACCGGTTACAACTCCCATTGTAGCGTACGGCTAAAACTTAATTGTAGTTGTTACCTTAATTACAGTTTTCTGACCTGATTCTAAAAACAATTGAGGAATTGGTTTATAAAATGGTCTTCTAACCTGATTCTAAAAAAAATTGAAGAAAAATATTTTATTTAAAAAATAAGAAAATGAGGAATTGGTTTTTTAAACTATTCTACAGATACGGCCACAACTCTTTACTTCCTCCAAGCAGGTATCTTAATTTGGATTTAAATTAGACGAATTTACTTAAATACCACTAAAACATAATGACTTTCTCTAATAAATACCACTACATGTGTTTTTCTTCCCAATGTAGCACTTTTAGTCATTATGCATTAGTCATTATTTAAGTAAATATTCACCATCACAGGACATTATGGACATTATTAAGTGCTATTTATGGAATAAAACAATTTAAGTCCTATTTAAGGAAATGACTTGAGTTTTAGTGCTATTTAGTGCAAATATTTCTTTAAATTAGTGTGGAATGCACTTTGATTTAATATAAGTTGAAATATTGAAAAAAAACAAATAAAAGAAATCACCTCTAGTGTTACCACATGATTTAAATAATGTGGGAATAGCCTATAAATTAAATTTTGGAAAAAGATAGTAGTAGTGAGCGAGGTACAGAAGGTAGAGACCAATAGACAATGTTGTAGGACATACTAGAATCTTAGAATATGTGCACATATGTATAATAATCCGGTTTGGTGCTACCAAATCGTGATTACTGGACAAATAGGGGACGCCCCTAGTCTAGTGAGATATAGGTTTCATTTACCGATGACTAGACAATCATGTCGTGGAACGATCGTAGAAGATCATTATATAGAAAACTAGATGATAATTTCTTTATAAGAAATAATGCCCGTAAGAGAGTAATTTAACTTATACATAACTAAAAATGTGAAACATGCAGGAATAACATAAAACAAAGTTGGTAAATTAATTTAAGTATTTGCATAGATCTAAAAAAAGATTCTTGACTTGGGATTATGTATCTCTAATTAAAAAGTTTGATATTAAAATGTGTGAGTTAATCATTCTAACTATCCACACTTCTGAATAATAGAATCCGGGAGGTTCCAATTATCTAGATATACGGGCTTCCATGAGAGTCAAATCAGACTTTATGCTCAAGATTTCTGATATGACAGCTAATATCGATGTGCCATCACACTCCAGGTATAAGGGTTCATCAGCTGCATTCAACACTTCTAATAAAAAATTAAGAATAGATCGATCAGACAATGTATTAATATCATCAATGTTTTGATGAGATGATGAGCTAGAAACATCATTAAAATGAGAGGATTTAGGAAAGGCAGTAGGTGCCATAGCATCATACATAACCTGTTGGTCCCATGCTATGTTCTCATAATTAATTACCCCATGCAGAAACTGGCTCTGGAACTAACCGAGAACTTCCAACTGTCTGAGGAAAATATGACGGACTCAATATTTTGCCATGAGAATACCAAGTACAATAATTTTCAATAAAACCTTCGGCGTATAGATTCGAATGCAAATCATCCTCAGTAACGAAGTGCATATTTTTTCATTTCCCACAATTCAAGGACATCGAACTTTCTCTTTATCAAGAAATTCAGTTTGGGCACTGCCAAATGTAATAAATTCTTCAACACCATCAATATATTTACGTGTCAAACCGTTTTGGAGTTATGAGTTAATAGTGTCGAATGATGGCACGAGCTTAGGCACAGACAATGTAGAGACAAATTCATTCACGAATTAAAACGGACCGTGTGGCTTTATTTTTTTCTCGGTGAAGGTACGAACAAGCCGTGCCTACATTTCCGTGCCAATTTCGCGCGTTTTTTGTTAGAGATGAAAAGTTTATACGAAGTTATTGGTCATCAAAGTTAAGAATAATGAAAGTTAATTATTTTATTTTGAATAAACCATACTAACAAGAGGTTCGTTCATTCCGAAAATACAATAATACAATAATAAAATGCGACTAATTAAAAACAGCACTAATTTGATGTGGTACAGTTGTAAGGACATGGATACGTGTCAATTACATCTACCACTCTTCTTTCAAAGTACCAATCTCTGAATACTTCAGCATAAGTCTGATCGAATATAAAACAGAACAAAACAAATGTTAACTAAATTCAAGTCAATCATTCCATGTGAATTTTAATGAATTCAATATTTGGTTTGATCATGTTTGGGGTATATATATATAATATGTTAACTAAATTTAATTTGTGGAGAGGACATGATTATTTTAAATTCAAAAAACAAGAAAAAAAAGAAAAGAAATACCTGTTTGGTTCCTCCGGGTGCAAGATTATTCCAACCAGAGCCCAAGAGGAGACAATGACTATTGGGAGAGTAAACTAAAAGTCCTTTGAGTGATTTGTTCCTTTCATTTGGCCACACGTCCAACAACTCTAACCTAAGCTCTGAATTCATTTATGCATATGAATTAATTGTAATTAAAGAAATCATTTGGTTACACTACTAGTCAATAATCAGTAGAATAAAGGGTTAATAGCATGGGTGCCCTTGTGGTTTACAAAAAGGGTGTCAAAACCCCATCTGTTTTCAAAAGTTATTTGTAAGGTTCCTGTGGTTTCTAAACAAAGCACATATGCCTCTTACCTATTTTTAAAACAAAAATGACATTTATGCCCTTTGTTTTCCTCAATCTTGAATTTTTCCAATTCAATTCCAATTTCATTTATTATACAAATATATAAAATAAAATATACACTTCCCATCTCAAATTAGAATTTTTCATAATGTACTTTTGAAAACAAAAGATTTTTTTTGGAGAATGTTACAAAAAAAATGAAAAATAAAATATTATGTACAAAGTAAAAAGTAACAATAGTTAAAAAAGGTAATGAAAAGAAATAAAAATATAAAAAACAGTCTTTTTCTTTAACTCCATATTTTATTCCATCTTTCTGTTCTTCATTTTTTAAAGTCCTTAAAAAATTATTTTACTTTTAAAAAACAAATAAGTTAGAATTTTTAATTAGAGATAGAGTGAGTATATGTTATCCAATTTTTTATTTTATTTATTTTACTTTTACTTATAATGAAAAAGTGTATTTTATTTCATTTTTGTAACATTTTCTAAAAAAATTATTTTTTTGAAAATTAAATAAATAAAAAAAAATTAATTTGAGAAAGAGGGCGTATATTTTATTTTATTTATTTGTATAACAAAAAAACTCAAGAAAAGAGTGAAATTTGAAGATAGAGAAAAACCAAGGGTAGAAATGTCATTTCATGTGTAAAATAGGCAAGAGAAGGTATTTGTGCACTATTTAAAAACCACAGAGGTTTTACAAATAACTTTTGAAAGTAGATGGGGTTTTGACGCTTCTTTTGTAAACCACGGGGGCACCCATGCTATTATCCCGTAGAATAAAGTTAGAAATATATCAAAATGAAATACCTCATTTGTACATTAGACAAACACAGATACTTTGACTAGTATTCTCTGCAATTAAGTGTTAAAGTAAGTAGCTAGTCAAGTAATTAAAACCTTGCAGGGCTTTCATTTGACTTGAGGTGCAATTTCCCTTTGTCGCACAAACCGCATCCTCATTTGACAACGTATAATTGATCTGAAATAGAGATTTATATCATTATAATCAATAATAGAATAACTAATTACTACTCCGTACAAGCCTATATTCAGTAATTATTACGGAATATATACATAAGAGTAGGAATCAGATCGATATTTATTAATTAAAGATATTGCTATAGTAATCATAATAATACTACTCCCTTCGTTCTCAAAAACACTTCCTTTTTCCTTTTTTCTACTTCCAACAAAACACTTCCACTTTCTATTAAAAAACCACTTTTATCCTTACTTTTTTATACCATATCTATCACATCATACTTTTTCTCTAATAATCTATCCATCACATCTTGCTTTTACCCATCACATCAGGGGCAAAATTGGAAATCAACTATATTTTAACACTTCCTTATTTTTGCTCCAAATTAAAATGGGAAGTCTTTTTGCAAACGGAAGGAGTATTTATTATTATTATTATTATTATTATTATTATTATTATTATTATTATTATTATTATTATTATTATTATTATTATTAGATTGGGAACCTGGACAGTATCAAATGCTGACATGAGAAAGAAGATAGGAGTGCGGATGTCTCCTTGCAAATTTTGTGGAAAAAAACACTGCATATATACCAAACAAATTAATTTAAATATTCTAGGACGGAGTATTTAATTAACTTTTGCTTCAATTTGAAGGAATATGATTATAAAAATAATTTTACCAAAGCCGCAGGTAGTCTCGAAGTACAAGATTTCGGCAAAGCGGGTGTGGATCCCTATAACACAAATCATTTAAAAAAAGAAATCATCTACTCCAAACTCTACTACTCTTGTACTCCCTTCATCTCATAAAGATAGGTAAATTTTGACTAAAATAGAAATTAAGAGAGTGATAATTTTGTGTTGACTTTTCAAAAATACCCTTGACGTGATGGGTAAAAGTATGATGCGATGTGTAGATTATTAGGAAAAAGGTATGATGTGATAGATAGGGTTTGAAAAAGTAAGGGGTAAAAGTGGTTTTTTTAATAGAAATGAGTAAGAAATTGTGGGACGTAATTTTTTTTGAAACGTGTAAATCTTTTTGGGACGGATGAAGGATAATTGGTTTTTCAAGTTATTGCATTATCCTCCAAAATAGTATAACACAATATGATTAGTCTTTTAATATTAAAAATTTCACAAATAGTCTTTTAAGTCGTGTTAGCATTGCATGGTTAGTCTCTCAATTTTAAAAATTCCACAGTTAGTCATTCAAATCACGTTAGTGTTGCGTGGTTGGTCTGTTACTTCTTGCATTTTTTTTCATTTTTTATTATCAATACATGTGAGGAATTTTCTCTTTTTCATACAATTGAGTTATACTTGGTAGATTTACTTTAATTGAAATCTTGGTAAAAAAGTTTAACCTAGTTGAGCGTAAAAAATCAAAATTTGATAAAAACTTTAAGGGGGATTTATATTTTGTAAAAGAATTAAACTAATTAATAAAAGCAAAAGTAACTTATTTTATTTAAAAACTTGGAGTAATTAGAGTAAGAGTAACTATTATTATTAAAAATAGACCTATATTAAATATGGTTCAATTATATGGAGAAGAAAATGTTCCTCACATGTATTCAAAGTAGAAAATATATTTAAAAAATGCATGGACCAATGGCAACATTAACGGAAGAACAAACCATGCAATGCTAACGTGACTTGAAGAATTATTCGTAAAATTTTTAAAGTTGAAAGACCAACCATACATGAACCGTTCACATGACTTGAAGGATTTTTCTTAACATTTTTAAAGTTGAAGGAGTAACCGTGCATGATGCAATAATTTAAAGGACTAAGAGTAGAATTTAGCTTATAATTTAGGAGGTATTAAATGGAGTACTTTCAATGAATTGAAGGAGTCATATATCCCACTCCATATCTATATACTCGCTCCGTCCCATAAAATCCTTCACGTTTCAAAAAAATTACTCTCTCCATTCTCAAAAACACTTCCTCTTTCCTTTTTTCTACTTCCAACAAAACACTTCCTCTTTCTATTAAAAAACCACTTTTATCCTTACTTTTTTATACCATATCTATCACATCATACTTTTTCTCTAATAATCTATCCATCACATCTTGTTTTTACCCATCACATCAGGGGCAAAATTGGAAATCAACTACTCCCTCCGTCCCTAAATAAAGTTCCTCTTTCGTTTTTTCTTTGTCCCTAAATAAACTTTTCTTTTCCCTTAAAAAGCCCCTTTTACCCCTTACTTTTTCATACCCTACCTATCACATCATACCTTTTTACTAATAATCTACCTATCACATCTTACTTTTACACATCACATCAAGGGTATTTTTGGAAAGTCAACACCAAAATATCCCTCCCTTAAATCCTCAAAAAGTCAAAAATGGAACTTTATTTAGGAACGGAGGGAGTATATTTTAATACTTCCTTATTTTTGCTCCAAATTAAAATGGGAAGTCTTTTTGCAAACGGAGGGAGTATATCCCTAAAAGTCCTTCCTTTTTCTATTAAAAACTACTTTTACCTCTTATTTTTTATACTGTACCTATCACATCATACCTTTTTATTACTCCCTCCGTCCTATATCTTTCTTCCCGGTTCGCAAAACGAAGAAAAATCCCAAGTTTTTTCAATCTATTTTATTTAAATATTGGTATAGAAATAAAAAATAAAACATACATATTTAAAAACTACATCAAAAGTTCAACAAAACAAGTGGTGACAAGAATATTTTATTTTATCATGTAGGCCATAAAAAAACACAAATAAATATAAATTTCCGTGAAGTTGGAATAGTGCTATGGGAAGAAAGTTTTAGGACGGAGGGAGTAATAATCTACACATCGTATCCTACTTTTACCAATCACATCAAGAATATTTTTGGAAAGTCAACATAAAATTATCCCTCCTTATTTTACCATTTTAGTTAAAGCGTCCTTATCATTATGGGACGGAAGGAGTATACTAGACAGGATGGACTATGGAGCATCAAAATGAAGAGAAGAGAGATGATGGAACACATACGTACATGGATATCAACTAATCCCTCAAAGATGGGTACAAATTTGCTCTCCCGACTGTGTCGTTTCCTGTGTATTTTAAATTCAAAATAAAACATTATTCATTTAATAACTGGTCAACCGACACACAGTATATACGTAGTACTCCGTATATATATTGTAGTGTTTATTGTTGAATTGAATTCTAAGGTTTGTTTTAATTAATACTTACGAAGGGAAAAAATATCCGCTGTCCGAAAAACATTTGACTCGGGAAGTTGACGGAAAGAAACTGCGAAATGTATCGCAATAGATGGTTGCAGCAACTCCTCCTGCTGAGCTGCCCACTAGAAGAGCCTGTATAGTATTACGTCCATATATATATATATATATATATAATTAATTACATTGTTTAATGTAGTAATTAATTAATTAAAGGGTGCATGCAATGGTCACTACTTACATTCTCTGCATTTCCCATTCATTTGGCCAATAATTCTTGGGTAATAGCTTTGAAGATCCTGGCACCCCTAAAGTAATAGGTAGTGCCCTACAAATTAAATTAAAAGATCAATCTAATGTCAAAACTAGCTAGCTAATTCCAGTACGTAATAATAGCCAATTCACTAATTAATCAACGAGATTAATTGAAGTAGTAGTATTATTATATTAATTAAAGCAACACGTACGTACATAGTATTATTAATTACAGTAAAAATACTATATTCATACATACATTTGTTATTGTGATCTGAGAGTTCCCAGTGAACGAGGAAGCATCACAGTACCTCACCGAAACCTTGTTCCAGTTATAGAATTCTAACAGGTAATTTTAATTTCATGAAACATATAATTAAAATGTTAGCTAAATGAAATGAAATTTAAGGCAATTGACTACTTTAAAAAAATACACTCAATTTTTTCATTTTTTGCACTTTCATTTCATGTTTTCTTGTCCCACAAAAGTCTTTTTAGTTGTATCAAAAACCTAATTTTATCCTTATCTACTACTGTTATGATTTTTGTACGGATTACAACGGACGGGATAGATGAACGGCCCCGGAAAATAAAAAACAAACAACTACTCCCTCCGTTTCTTATAACCCTTCATCTTTCAATTTTTTTGTTTTCCTTAAAACACTTCCTTTTTCTATTAAAAAACCACTTTTATCTCTACTTTTTCATACCCTACCTATCACATCATACTTTTTCACTAATAACTAAACTATCACATCTTACTTTTACCCATCACATCAGGGGTAAAATTGGAAAGTCAACTAAAATTACACTTTTCTTATTTTGGCCCAAAGTCAAAACAAGAACCATTTTAGGAAACGGAGGGGGTATTTCTTAATTTACATATCTCATCATTTTTAAGTGATAATCTATTTGTCATATTTTAATTTTACTCATCACATAAAGGATTTTTAGAAAGTCAATGCAAAATTATTCTTCTCTTAATTTTTCTAAAAGTTAAAATGGAAAACATCTTTACACGACGAAAGATGTATAAAACAAACCTGGATTTTCATCTTCATTGCTATTTGTTAACATGACAGTGGAATCAGGCATAGGAGTAGGAACCGGCCAAGCACCACCTTTGAGCCCAATATACTCTTGGCAATCCGTAATGTTTTTGCACCATCCTCCCCCCTAAAAATATATACTAACATCTTTTAGGAGATGTTTTTTTGGGTAATTTACCTAAATAAGACGATTAAGATATAATGACTTTCTCAATATAAGATCATATGTTTTTATTTCCCAATAATGTAGGATTATTGATCATTATTCATTAGTCATTATTCAAGTAAATGTCCATCATAACCGGACATTATTTCTCCTACTCGATATTATTAAGTCCTGTTTAGGGAATAAAAAAGTTTAAGTCCTATATTGGGAAATGACTTATGTGTTGGTCCTATTTAGTGCAAATTTAACTTTTTTTTTGTTTTTGAAAAGTTTTATATAGAACAACGGATCGGAGGTATTAGTATTTATTTGTTAAATATATTTAATGAAATAGATAGTATTGGCACGGTGTATATGTATATAAGTATTGAAAATTGCAAATTATTAAAAAAAAACAAAATTGAGAGCAAATCTTTACGTACATTGAGATAAATGAGCCAATTTCTGGTGCCGTTGCCAAAACCTTTGAAAAAATAATAAGCCGCTGGTGCTCCAGTCAAACACACTACACACATACATCAGTGCATCACATATGATCTTTTGTTATTTAAAGTTATTCCAAAATAAATAGCATTTCTTAATTTCATATTCCATCCGTTCCTAAAATATTTTCACACTTTGACTTTTTAGTCTAATTGTGGCATTTTTTAACTGCAAATTATAGAAAAAGTATACTCTGTATTTAGTTATGAGGTAAATTTAGTAAAATTGAGTTTATTTTAAAATATAATTTTAAAAAATCAAATTTTATAATATTTAATTATTTTAAAATATTCATGGTTAAAAGGTGTCACGATTTGATTAAAAAAGTCAAAGTGTGATAATTTTTTAAAGACGAAAGGAGTATTTTTTATGCATACTAACTAGTACGTAACAACAATAATATACGAGGTTATAAACTCTCTTAATTATTACAATGACAAATAAAAAACATTAATTACGGAGTAAATGGTTACCAGCTCCATCATCGATAGTTACGAAGGTTGGATTCACTAGAACCTCATTGCCTGAAAACCATACGCTATTAGTTAATTACGTACGTAGTATTATGTATGGTTAATTAAAGTATTTGTCTAGTTCAATTTTTTTATAATCAAATTTGATGAAATTTGACCATTAATAAATACGTACAATATACGGAGTATATATTAAGCATTGATACAAGAATAATTATCAAAATATAATTATTTATATCATTTAAAATATTTTCAAAATAAAATTATTTAATCACAATGTAAGTAAAAACTCGATCATGTATGATAAAGTGCAAAAAATCAAACCTGGAAAGACAAATATTCGATCTAGAAACAAAAGTAGATTAGGTGAGAAAGACGAAAATGAGTGTTGAGTGGATGGGTCATATTAATTATTACGGAGTATTATTATTTGGGTGATGTAATAAATAATGAAAAGGGAGAAATTAAAGTTTATAAACATAAAATGGGTGGTGATAAATGTACCTCCGGTAGCAGGAGCAGGGGCAGCTGAAGAGGAGAAACTTGCTGCATTATTTAGTTAAAAATTAAGCAAAATAATTAACTACATTTTCTTATAATAATAATAATAATAATAATAGTAAAAATAGTAATAATAATAATGGGGTAAATTACTTATTGATTGAATGAGTAATAAAATAAAATTATTTAGTTGATGTTTTTGGTGAAGAGAGAATCAATATGAAACCCTACTTATTCCATTCATTTTAAAAAATCCAAAGTTTTTTCGAAATAAGTCGAAAATGCAAGTAATAAGAAGATTAATTTGAGAGAGAGAGAATAAAAAAGAATCTTACAACAGCTCTGGGTGAGGAGAAGAATGACCAGTAGTAAAAACATCTCATCAACTCTGTAGTAATAGTACAAGTTGTAGAGGCAATTCATTGCTATATATAATTATGAGAGATATAATAAGATCGAAGTAGCTTGAATATATAATGTGGAATATGTGTAGAGTAGATCTTGAAGACCAAAGAATAATACCGGAGTAAGGGGTTTATATAAGCAGTGTTGGACACGTTTTTATTATGTGGCCTGAGTTATCATTTATCTAATTAATTGATCATTGACCTAATAAATACCCTACGTATTTATTTGGTAATTATTCGATGGACGTAATTACCCTTATGACCTAATTAGGGTTTCCCCTTGGGTGTATATAAATAGAGGTCATTAGGTAGAGATCGACACACCAATCTTACGCCTCCTCTCTGCCTCTCTATTCTCGTGAGTCTCATCCTCACCTTAGCCATCATAACGATACACCCTAAACGGGAACTCAATCTGCGTGAGAATCATGGCATCATCCCTAACTGCGTTTACAGGATTATCAGGTACACATGATTAAATCCCTAATTTATATTTTATATTTGAGAATTGATCAACATGTGGTATCGGAGCTTTATGTTGATTAATCAATTCTGTTTTGTTCCCTATAATACTCGAATTATGATCGGAAAAAAACATACCCGTAGTAATTAAATTTTAACCCTAGCTGAAGGTGTCTTCCTTCTCGGTTTTATTTCCTTTGGTTTATCTTTTCCGATTGGGCCACTGTATCATATCACCACAAAACATTGAGTTTTGCAAACTCATGATGATTGCAAATCAGATTTCTAAAGGGGCGCATATTTTTCGAAAAAAAAAATCAAAACCTTAATACTCTCATTATAATTATTCTTTGATTCCATTTGAATAGTTATTAAATCCGAGGAATTGTTATGTTTTCATCCTTATTTTGATGAAATCATCTTGTTTTGGTATTTTATTTGAAATATAATTGTGTTTCCTTAAATTATATGGCATATCTCACTTTTGCATAATATATTCTGTTTCTTTATTTATTAATTTACTTTACTAAGAATAGCATAAACTAAATAAGGGATATGCTAAAATACCATTAAAAAGTTAATTTTTTTATTGGAAAATCTCTTGCCTTATATGCCTTTTGATTTTCTAATTAAATTAATTTTAATGGGTCCCTAATTTTCGTAGCCCCGCCCCGAACTGCTTTAACTTTTGCAGTTAATTAATTATTAACATTAACTTATAAATCATTTGACTAATCTTAAATAAAATTTACTTTTATGATTAGTTAAATTGATTTATTTTGCTTGACTTGAATAATACCTTAGAATACACTTCTGCCCAAAGGTGATGTGTAACATTTGTAAAATTTATTTCAAGTCTTATTAAGCATTGTCATTTGGTGCATATCCTTAAATAGATATTTGCATGACACTCGCCTTAAATACATAATATTTCACTTCTGTCCAAAGATGATGTGTTATAATTATGTACTGTGAACTAAATATATATGTGCATTAAAATTTAAATGTTTCACTTCTGCCCAAAGGTGATGTGATACATTCAAATTGCACATCATTATTTTATTATTCATAATACTTAAATAAGTGGTCAAAACCAAAGTGAAAGCCATTTGTTTAAGTAGAATAAAATTTAGTCTATTATTTTTGGTGTTATAATAGACTCTTATCACAGCTTCATTACTATATAATGGTCCTTATCTTCGCCAGCCTTAGTTCATTACCCCTTAAGTTCTTCTTTAGTTATGTGTCTTATTTCTCTCATCTGAATCCACTATCAGCCCCAAATATGGGAATTGAAACCTTGAACGGTGCGAATTTTTCTTCATGAAAAGATTCACTGATGCTAACTCTTGACATGTTGGATTTTGATTATGCACTGAGAGAGCCTGCCCCTCCTGCCCTCACTGATAAAAGTACTG